>JAUESI010000038.1:9805413-9830359 GCA_032275145.1 Synergus laeviventris | reverse complement strand
ATAGTGCTGTATTCCTGCATTATGAAGGAAAGTCGAGCCAGATTACGCAACAGGAATGTTGCCTTCAACCCCCACCAAAAAAATCTACAATGGAGGAAGTTTTATTGCGACATAAGTCATCCGAAAGGCATCAGTTGGGGACTGAAAACGTTAAAATAAAAAAAAGGAGCACGTGTCCTGGAGATAGTATACGTATTTCTTATAGATTCCTATAGTGTCCTTCAGAGTCCTATTTCGGAAAATTCATGAATGAAAGATATTTCAGTTTCTTCCGGAAGAAGGACCTTTTCATGTTTCTGAGTTTTAAGAAACTGCTTTCGAAATACTCAGGCTTATGTTTTTCATAAGGAATATGAACCTGAAGACGCACAGGAAACAGGATAGTGTTCAAGGGGAGCAGAAGCTTCGCAATTATATATTTTAATCAAGAAATTCCTTGCCTTAGTTTTACCAATTAAGGCACGTCTCTGTGAGCTGATTTGAGAGCAATTGTCGACTGTGAAGCCGTACGGTGTGCAAGTGTTTGCACTCGACAGTTCGTAATCGAATCAGCGATTTTACTCTAACAATATCCACCTATGTTGTTAATCTCGTAGTTGCTTATCTGGGACAGAATCACACTCTTGCTAGGTAAGACAATTAAATAAAGCAAAACTTTTATATTCCTCTAATTCTTATTTTACAAATGACAAATGAGAAATTGCAATAATATGTTTACTTTAAATTAAATATTTCTTATTTAAAGTCGTGTCCTTCCCAAAAAATAGAAAATGTTAATGACGGGGAATTAAAATTCATCTGAATTACGATAAATTCAATTATCTGGTCATTGATCCCTCGCAATGCTGTGGTTTATTAGCCATTTATCGACTTTTGCCTAAGGTCAACGTATCTATCAAGGCCGCAGGAGCTAGAATAGGATAAAGCAGATTTTATAGAGGCTACTGGCAAAGAACTACTGAAGAGAAAACAACTTTCGAAATTATATATAAATTATAAGACACAACATTAGATCAAAACTGATAAAAGAATTGATGACGAGTTGCTCATCCTTGATTATTACGGAAAAAAAAAATATTCTATAAAATGAAGTTCGGAATATATTTTTAGATGCCGAAATTGCAGTGTTCTCTTAATTACTGTTAATGATAAAAATGAAAGCCTTACCATAATGGTAAGGGCAACGTCATTAAAAGTAACGATTTACTGTCAGTCATTGATGAATTTCCATCATGGGAACCAAGATGTTCTATGGCAGGCAAGTATCATTGCGGGGCAGGAAACCCCATAAGCTGTAAGGTATAACAAGAACCGTAAAATATAACGAGATACGCTGTTACAGCAAGTAACTTGGTGTTGGAGGGGTGAAGGGTTGGTCGTATAATAATTAATAACCTCAGCCGGTGAGTGGTCCGCACAAGCCCCGCCCCTCTCCCCCTGATTTATGAACCGCAACGCCCTCCCTGTCATAACTAGAAGTGGTGGGGGGGTGGCGGTGGAGGCCGTTGAGCGCATAAGTGCGTAGGAGTATGGTGGGGATTTCGCGGCGCATGAGTGGGGAGAGCGAGAGCGGAGAGTGGCGTACAACATAGCCGCGATCGAGCCGGTTCTTCCCCGTGCGATCAGTCGGTCTTCGTCCTTGCCAGATGACAGGGTGCCGGCAAAAGGACCCTTTCAATAGTTTTATTCGTATGCGCCACTACTACCGGCGCCGTTGATTTGACAAAGCGCGTACAATTCCTTTGTCTTGGGCGCAAAGCGTCTTCGCGAGTGGCTCAATCGACTAAGAGGAGCGGTTCCGTCCGCTCAGTTGGTACCGGTGAATTGGGAATAATAATACGATGCAACTTATGCGATGGAGCATAACGAGGCGCCTCGACAGCCGAGGAATGAGCCAACGTCGCGACGCTAAGACATGTCAGACTGATCCAGCTGGACCCCGCCTATCTTATTCACGGTCTTCCGGTACGATTTCGCATTTTACGACCTCTTTCCGCACTACGAAAGCCGCGATGTTTACGCCTTCTCCACTGACTCCACTCCTCCCCTTTCATTCAAGCACGTGGTGCTTGTCAAATGAAAGTACCAAATTGGAAAGTTCGTGAAAATAGTGAGGGGAAATGTTCAAAATTGAAGGGTCATGGAATTATGTGTTGTTGAGTTTATGGTTTAATCGTGTGTTACGAGGAAATTAGGTGCTATCTTTTTTGGATGTTAAGTTAAAGAAAGTAATGAAATCGTGAGTAATAAGTTAAGAATCTATAGTAGTCGATGATGTCAGGAACTAGTGGTTAATTATATTTGCCGAAGTACTTAATACGATGATCATAATATACGGATATTCCGCTCATTTCCATTTGAACTATACAGTCGTTGAAAAGGCACTTGTATTAACATTCGTAATAAGAAGGAAGATTATTTATGTGAGACTATGTTAATCTTCTAACAATTTATTATATTTAGGGACAAAGTTCTCAGAAGGCGTTATTTCACTTTCTCTCTTTGTTTGGGACTTTTTAAGCGAAACCCCTATGATTAGAGAAAAATTAGATTCTACTTACAAGTTCAAATAAATTGATGAAAATCAATAAGTTAAACACTGGAAAAGTAAATTTAATTTTAACTTCTTTAAATAATTATCATCTATTTCATTTTTTTAAATTTTAAATCAGCACTTCTAATGATTGGCCATTTGATTTAAATTACGTAATTAAGAATTATTCATGAATAAATAAACTATTAATAAGCAGTTATAAGTTTTAATTATTAATATTTCTTAATATGTGATCATTTAATCATTAGCATTACTTTTGGCAATTCTGTCTAGATTTGTTCATTAAGCCTATAACTCTCATCCGTAAATTAAAATCAGAAAATTATTAAAAGTGATACGCAAATTGGATTCATGTGCTTTTTCTGCACAGCAACAATATGCATGTATATACTTAAAAAGCGCTCTTGCCTGACTATATACTTGATTACAAAAGACTTGTGAAAAACAAATTCATAGACATAAATTCACAGTTTTACGCTAGCTGCAGTAATATATTATTGTAGCACAAAACAGTAACTATAACTAACTTCAGCATATATTGACGATAATATTAGACAATATTATTTCACATAATTATATTTTATGTGAGTTTTTTTGTATCTTGTTTTAAAAAATATACTACGTTGTTTAAAAACATATATATAAACTTTTAAAGATATCACGACCGTAAAACTTAAATGAAATATGTTTGTTTAGTAGTGGAAAATGAATAAATAAAATAACGTATATGCTTTTGTGCACGTTGAAAAAAAATCAGAAATTATAAATGTGTTTTACGGGTAATTTTCCTTTGACTTATCTATATCTATTGAATAAATATGGCAAAACAATCATATATTGTATTAAGATATAAAGTTTAATCTAAACTATATTTCCAACGCGATATTGAAATTTATCAGCAAATAAGATGTTATTTGTTATCTTTAACATGAAAGTCATTTGTGAGGAATCGTGCTTAAATTTAGAGACTTTGTGAAAACAGATTTCATTAATTTAGATATAATGTTTTGCGAAAAATCTTTCATTTGGTTTCGTGGATTATTTTAAAGCATATAATTAAGTCATCCAAATATGTACAAGCATCCTGCTCAGGATTGAATAAACTATAAAGGTCTCGTTTAAATTTATCACATAGCGTTCGGATTTTTTAGATTTGAAATTTTAAATGTGCTCATCATTTAAATGTGAAACTTGCATGTTTTGAAAGTTGAATATAGATATATACAATAAACATCCTACATGCTGGAATATTTCTCTGAAGGAACTTCCAAAATAAGTATATAATAAAATAAATCATTCATTACTGCGCAAAGCTGAAATTTTATCTCGAGTCCGAACTCCAGAATACATTTCCATATTATACCGATATTTAAAAAATGTCATAACGTCGACTCCTCATTAGACGTTTCAATTTTACGAATCTCTCCCAGGCACTTAAAAAATCCCTTCCTAACATTCTCCGATTATCTTGGATGCTTATACACGATGCATCATCATTTACTAATGAACTCCAAAGATATAGTCCCACCTGGGACGAAGATGATTGGCCTTAAAAACTGAATAACCAAAGATCTCGCGCTTATCAAAGAAACACTTATTAAAATGCCATCATTTTGACTGTCATACTACAAGTCTCGCATATTTTTTCTGTTTCAGGAGAAGAAAATGACTCAGCTTCAGACGACGAGGAAAGTGGGGGAGGAGCGATCGGCGAAGAGGCCGTTGATCTTACAGCAACACGTTCCCATCACGGAGATGAGGACGAAAAAGATCAGGAAGAACTACCAATGGAGGAAGACGAGGATGAAGGAGTTGATGAGCAGGAGGAGCAGGACGAAGACGAAGAGGGTTCGTGCAAGCAAATGCGCCACCGTCAAGATGCGGAAAACAATAATAGCTTCGTGGAGGGAGGTACAGCTGCTGGAGTCTTCCCTCCCGCCGGCACTAGTCACGTTACTCTTGGAGCCCTTGAAAACACAAAAGTTGCAGTCGCCCAATTCGCAGCCTCGGCCCTGGCGGGTAGCGCAGACAGCGAGGCGGCCATGCAAGATTATGCCTTTTTGCAAAGCACCCTGTACACCCTTCAGCACCAACAGGTTTTCCAACTCCAGCTTATCAGTCAACTACGACAACAGTTATCAGGGTCGCAACCGGGAGTGGCACCGGCGATAGGAGACTCAGCCACCTCAGACAACAAAGAACCTTCACCATCCCCGATCACAAATCCAAAATCCCTCCCTATTCTCACTTCACCTCCACCATCCCGACCACCCAGTCATCAGCAACCATCCCCATCGCCTCTCACCCCCAACTTGCCCCAGGATCGACCAGCACCAGCAAGTAGTGCTTCTCCCGTCGGTATACCTCTTCCATCATCAACCACAACAACGCCAACCACAACATCTAGCAACATGGTAGCTATGAGTCATCAAATGCCACCTCTCTGCTCTATAAGTTCATCCCTCGCATCTACGATCATCACCAACAACGATCCACTACCCCTTCATGAACCGAACACCTTGGAGATGCTTCAAAAGCGTGCACAGGAGGTGCTGGATAATGCAAGTCAAGGTCTGCTGGCCAACAATCTGGCCGATGAGCTCGCCTTCAGGGGTGGCAAAGGCTCAAGGTTATCTCCCTACGACTCGAAAACCGGTGGCAGCCGGGGCGAACCCTTCTTCAAACATCGATGTCGCTACTGCGGCAAGGTCTTTGGCAGCGACTCCGCCCTCCAGATCCACATACGGTCCCACACAGGTGAGCGTCCCTTTAAGTGCAACGTCTGCGGGAGCCGATTCACCACCAAAGGAAACTTGAAGGTCCACTTCCAAAGGCACACGGCCAAGTTTCCGCATATTAAGATGAATCCCAATCCCGTTCCTGAACACCTCGATAAGTATCATCCTCCACTCCTCCAACAGTTAGCAGCATCCGGGCAGAGACCCTTACCGTCTCCTCCACCTCCACCACACCCGCATCACCCCCCTTTTCATCCCGCCGCAGGACACGGTTTTCTCCCCCCTCAACCTCCCTTACCTCTTAGTCTAGCCATGCCCAGTATGTCGCCCCTCTATCGACCTCCTCTTGTCAATCACCGAGATGATCAAGACGTCCCTGAGAACCTTAGCAAGCCTGTCACAACGGCATCTACGACTTCTCCGCCATCACCTAACACCCACTCGAGTTCTCATCATTCCTTTCTTGATCATCAACAACAAAAGCAGGAGCCGAAGGAAGAGATAAAAGTCGAGCAGTCGACGCAAGAGCCATTTCAGCAACAACCGTCCAATCAGGAGAGTGCGGAACAAATTACGCCTAAGCGAGAGCCAGAGGACACTGACGAACATCCAGAAGACGAAAGCGAGGAATTCGACGAGGCGACTAGGAAATTCATGAATTCCTCACCATCCTCTGCGAATCCTCCTTCTCACCATCAACAATACGAGGATTGTAGTATGGATAGTAAAATTAGTGGACGTCTAGAAGGAGACGTCGAAATGGAAGCTGACGAGGACATGGAGGAACAGCCTGAAAATCTCTCAAGTAGAGGACCCGGCATTCGCCTATCACAACAACCACTTCCATACCCTGGAGCTTCACCAGCAAGTAGTAGCGGCAGCAGTGGTAGTCTTCACACATCCTTTTCTGGAATTATATTCCCTGGACCCCCACCTCATCATCAGTTACCTCATCATCCATCCTCAACAACTGGAACGACTCCCACAGGATCCGTCAACGATATGATCGTCGATCCTGCAAGAGATCCAGCTATATACTCGAATCTTTTACCGAGACCTGGTAGCAACGACAATTCCTGGGAGAGTTTAATAGAAATCACAAAATCGTCTGAGACGATGAAATTGCAACAATTAGTAGACAATATCGAGCACAAGTTGACGGATCCGAACGAATGTGCTATTTGTCATCGAGTGCTATCCTGTAAAAGCGCTCTCCAAATGCATTATAGAACGCACACGGGAGAACGACCTTTTAAATGCAAGATTTGCGGAAGGGCCTTCACCACGAAAGGAAATCTCAAGACCCACATGGGAGTCCATCGAGCGAAACCACCTCTGCGAGTCTTGCATCAGTGTCCTGTTTGTCACAAGAAGTTTACCAATGCTCTAGTTCTTCAACAGCACATACGATTGCACACGGGAGAGCCTACGGATCTCACACCAGAGCAAATTCAAGCTGCAGAAGTGAATGAGTACCCAGGTTACCCTCACAATCCTCTAGCCTCCTTTCTTCCACAGGGATTCCCACCTCTTCACTCTGGTGGTCCCGGTTTCCCTCTAGCCTTTCCACCATCTCGACTTTCATTAGAAAGACAATCCTTGGAGAGTGAAAGTGATATAACAGAACGCCAGAGGCAACACCATCAACATTTGCAACAACAGCAACAAAGATATCTAGAGGAACATGGGGAAGATATGGAGGACCAAGATGAAGAAGAGGATGATCGGAGAGATGAAGACGACAGGTGTGACGAAGCTCAGGAAAGGCGAATGGTTGAGGAAGAAGAAGAACCAGAACAAGAACCTGAAGAACCTGAGCCAAAGGAAATACCTATCATTCCCTCCTTCTCGACTTCCTTAGCGGCGCTTGAAAATCAAGTCCGGACGATAACGACGATGGCTCAGGGACATCTAAACTCTGTCAGATCGCCTCCTCCTATTCATCGGTACAATGGCAGCGAGAAAAGTAACAGTCCACCTGGTGCTGGGGCACCTTTGGACTTGACACCAAGAGCTTGTTCAACACCAGCATCCGTAGCTTCCGCTTCGACACCACCGCCTCAAACCACACCACACCACCCCAATCCATTCGGAATGTTTGCAGGGCTTTTACAGGCGGTGTCTTCATCGCCATCTGTGAATACTATGGGAACGAGCATAAATAGCATTTCGCCGATGAACGCAGTCAGTCCTGGCAGTGGTGGCGGTGGACCTTTAGCCTCATTAACAACTTCAGCCGTTTTGGCAGCGACCTCGACTTACAATCCGCTTGGCCTAGCTGTCGGAGGCCCAGCAGGTAGGCGCTGCTAGCACATCGAAGGGCGAGCCGCAGTTCCCGCTACACCTTCCCAATCCGAAACACTCTCATGCTCTTCTTATCTCGATTCTCAAATGTCTCCTCCCTCGACAACTGACCTATCATCTTCCGAGTGAGATCACCCTTTAAGAACTATAACCAAAAACCCTTTCGAAGTAACCACTCTTTTCCAAATATCCTTACGTGGTGTAGCTGGACCTAGCACTCCCCTCTCTTGTTCTTTAAATGTGTTATTTCCTTGATCTCGATTACTTTGTTAGACTTGTCTGAATAGATTTATCTTTTACTTTACTCTAGTATTCCCACGACTTCCTTGCGCGTTGCTCATACCGAGTGTTCCAAAATACATGTCAAAATTAATTTTGCTTCCATCCCTACAGATGACGTTCTAATCAATGGTGGCGCATAGTACTAAAAAGTACACTGTCGAATAAAAAGTATTTGTCATAGAATCATTTTATAGGAGACAGAAATCGTTCACTGTGTCTAATTGCACTCGGGGAAATATATTTTTTAGCGCTGTGCATCATCATTGATTAAAATGCCATATGTCGGCGTGGAAGCAAAATCATTTTTGACACGTATTCTGGAACGCTCAGTACGTTTCAGCTAGTAAGATTACAGTTTGAGTATAGAATGGATCACGTTGAGTAAGATTTACGTGGACAGTTCAATTGCTTTAGGCATTTTTAAAAAGACTTTTTAGTTAATTGTACAAAATTTGTAGTTCTTAGATAAAATGCCATTTATATTAGTTTACTTGTATTGTAATTTAGCTAGCTGAATATAGAATTTTCTTGCGACTTGATTTTAAATCTTGCGTTAGAAGTTGCTGCAATATACGTTCGTTACGTACTTATAGATTTAGGCAATTACTGATTTATGTTTGAAATAAAATGACGAATATTAGGTTATTCTTGTTCGACGAGTAACCCTTCAAACATATGCACATGTACGGTTATAAATAAATTGTTTTATACAACATGACAGTTGCTTTGCATCGATCCATTCCATTCCTTTACTGTTATCTTAATGCGACTTATTTTACATCTTAAACACATTAAACTCAGCCTTTCTCACTAAGGCAAGTCTAAATTGGAACAATCAATAGAAACTTTGTCTTTAAAAACTAAGTCAATATAAAGTTTTACACATAGTGAATCAGATTCTGATCCACCTTACTTTACATTACTTTACTGTTTAAAAACATTCCTTCAAGTCATTATTATTTCAAGACATTTTTCAAGCCGAGTATGAACAATCAGCATCGACAGTCAGAGTACTTACAGAATTAGAGTAATTTTCTTTTCTTTTTCTATCAATACCTAAAACATTCGCGTGAGAATGACTCAAATATCGCACGATTTGTTGCAGTACGTGGCAACACTACGTGTAATATCTGCTACAAGACATTCGCGTGTAACTCTGCATTGGAAATTCACTACCGGAGCCACACGAAGGAACGACCCTTCAAATGCACCATCTGCGATCGAGGATTTTCAACTAAGGTAATTGTCATAAAAAGATTTTTATTAAGAAAGGAGGTGTCCCATTTGACAAGTCACCTAGAAATGGTTTACGATACTTGACACCAGGTGATTTGGCAAACAGGATACATTTGATTTGATTCCCCAGATTAGGAGATTCTTAAGTCGTAAAACATTCATTTCAAATACTAAAGTAAAAGTTCTCTGTAAGATATGTGGAGGTTTCATTTAGCAATACTTTCAGAGTGACGGCACAGTGGTAGAATCGTGCAAATGTGCTGAACGGGGAAACGGATTATCCGCAAGAAGTTCGACTACCGTTAGATCAGATCTTCCATACCAGTCGTTATCAGCTCGACCACCATCGATAGTATCGACGGAGTCTCAGGAGAAGCCAAAACGCAGGAGACGGCGGCCCGAGGATCGTAAGAATCGGGGGCGGACTGGGACTGGAGGGGGGCGGGGACTGACGTCTACCTATGCTGCAATCTATGGGGACGTACGCCTGCCCCCACTGATGCCCCCCGCCCTCGGACTTCTAACCTCGGACCCCGTATTCCTGGTAAGAGCCTCCCGAGCAAGTCGATAATTTGCCCCTAAGGCTCCGCGAGGGTTCTCTCTCAATAACCCTTAACCGTTTTCAAAATAAAATTGCTCAAAGACATGCTTCAAAAGAATCAAAAATTGCCTAGCTTTTTCTAAATTACTTGAAATGCTTTGCTTTCGCATTTAGGATAGACCGAAAGTACCTGAACCGAAAATATATGCTAATCACCGTATTTTGAATGTTCAGGGCAACATGAAGCAACACATGCTGACCCACAAGATCCGGGACATGCCTCCTCATCTCTTCAGCGACTCCAAACCACCAACTCAACAGCACCAGCAACAGACCCCAGATCATGAAACTTCCAGGAGTCCAATGTGCACTGATGAGTCAAGTTTACCTCCACCACCTCCACCGCCTCCACCTCCACCTCCGATGCCACCAACACCAATGGAGTCTGCAATCCAGAAGAGGTCTCTAACGGAAAGCGAAATTGGAGCGCCAAAAAGGCCGCACAGTAAGTAGAGATTGTTTTCTTCAACAAAGAGTTTGAAATTAGAAAACTGCATTTTCATCGGATCTCAATCGTGGAATTCCATTCAGTAACCTGTCAAATTGTCTACTTTATTTTGCTCTAAGTGTAATTTTTCCAATGAAAATGTGGTTCATTGCTTCCTTGCGTATCTCTGTGTCGATCTGCGCAATCCCGCTTGTGCTGACTTATTATCCTATAACCGCTAAACGTACGCGGCTAACAACGTAGACATACTGATCGCTGGTGGCAGGATGGAACCTTTTTATTGCCTGTTATTAAGGAGATAAATCTAGAATTTACTTTGCCTGAAAAGAATTAAAAAATCAAAGCATAGTATTAGATAAAAATTAAGAAACATATGAAGGGTGAAAACTCTTCAACAGAGGCAATCGGCAGGGTCAGCTTAGCGATATGTGTGTATTTGCAGGCATGTCCAGCAAACACTTGTGCCAGGTTTGCAATAAGAATTTCTCCTCGTCCTCGGCGCTCCAGATCCACATGAGAACACATACTGGTGACAAACCATTCCGGTGCACCGTCTGCCAGAAGGCCTTCACTACCAAGGGCAATCTCAAGGTACACACACAACAAACACGATACTCTTCCTAATATCTATCGCGCTACTCTCTCGTCTCTATTCTTTGTAAATCCTAATGCTAAAGTCTCACTAACGCTAGTAAGCTGCTATCGCTTGTACTAACGCTAAAGCGTCATGTACTGTTGCAGATGAATTGATATTGAATAACCAAATAACTAAACGAGAGCGTAATCCGAATTTTGTACAGAATCTAACAAGAACCCTTGTTTTTAATTTTCGTTTTCATCTTATCTATAGGTTCATATGGGCACACATATGTGGACCAACGGAACCTCCCGACGAGGACGTCGAATGTCTCTGGATCTTCCTCCTCTACCCATCACGCCCAAGGACTCAGAATTTCTCCAACGACGGCCGGATCTCTTCTATCCTTACCTACCTACGCCATTCCTTAACGGAGTTCAGCAGAAAGTATGTAATCGGGATTTGTCCATTTAATCATTTGGAATATTCATTCGTAACTTTGCAAAACCGTCAATCTGTAGTCAAATGTTCAATCTCACTCGATCAACTCGAGTCTGAATGATGAGCATTCGACTCTGATTAACGAGTTCGTCTTTCTTAACATTTTTTAGCTAATTGCTCCCAAATAAACCTAACTGGACAACGTGACTTACTTACAGTTGAACGAGATCTCGGTGATTCAAGGCAGCAATGGATTGCCAGCCCATCCAGTAAATGCAAGCAAATACGCTGGAATCTTTGGATCAGTGTACGGAGGTGGTTTTCCTATGGAAAAGCAACCCATGACACCTACCAACGGTCCCATGGGCGACACCAAGTCATCACTAGCCTCCAGCTCCATGCTATTCCAAACTCCATCTCCATCTCATTCCCCGGGGGCACCCTCCTCCAACACCGGAAATCAAAATTCAGCGAGCATGCCTGCTTGGAGTGGCGAACCTTTGCAACATCACTACGAAAGAGATGCACCTTCAAGAACCGAGAGCAACGCGACTCCACCATCAGCGCGATTGCCACCTCCACCTGCACCTCGAGGGGAAGGTTTAGCTGCGTGAAGATTTTGCATTTCCGTTCCTCGCTACCCACCCCCTGAAATTCGTACTCGCTAATGGACCCAAGGATTTCAATCTGCAGGGTAAAGAATTTGGCGACGTGATTCCTGCCCATCTCCGTCCTACCAGAAAAAAAGTGAAAGAAAAAGGGGACTTCCGGAACTCATCGGGGACTGAATCACGCATTTTAACTTCGCATCGGTGTTTCCACTTGAGTGTCAAACAGAAGAATCGTCTCGTTAAAGTGTTTCCAAGCATTTCCCTAATTTTGGAATTTCAGCGATCGGTCACCAGCTGTTCCACTAAAAAGCTACCCCAATCAATATCCCCAATCGAGACTTAAGAGCTCGATATCACGTTTGCTAGGCAGTACGAAGCTTGTCATCCAGCGGGATGGTTATCCGAGCTCTACGGCTACTTTCGACATATCCCCGATGGTTGCAGCGTCAGCTGAAGAAGACATCATGTTCCTATTATCACACTAGTCTTAACGTGTAAAATACAATCGACCGATCGATGGATCAGCCGGCAGCTTTCGGATAGGATAGGTGAAGATGTGCCCAGCCCAGGGGAACCCGAATGGGTTGGGTGCTCGAACTTTACATACATATATGATAAATGAATTGAGTTTTTAATTAACGTTTGTCAATCCGTTCGATACCGAGGCGATTCGCGGCGCCTAGACTGAGCTCTGCTGCCTGGCCAGCAAGCAACAAGACACGTGGCGCCGCGCTTCTTTCAGCCTCCGTATCAGACCGTCCATATTCACGACAGTGATGGTCTCCTCGCCTAGGTTTAGCCCACGTTATAAACATGGGATGCATATAAATATAGTGCATATATACATATACATACATGTGCATATGAATATATATATATATATATATATACATAAATATATATACATATATATATCGTATCAAAGAGCGTTGTCCTGAGTGCATGAATTGTATACAGTGTGAAGAATGTATAAATGATAAAGAATGAATGATTTAGAGCGCAGGAGAAAGAGAATATATTGTTTCTAATAGGAATATACGCATGTAAGTAGACGCGGGCCCGGCAGCGCCCCTCGCTGTGATATGAGAGGAGCAGCCTGCAATCACTAAACCAATGTACTTATTTCCTGTATCATAGTATTATAACATTATATATATTATATATATATACATTCATAAATTAATTAATTGTATTATTATCGTGCGTAGAGTAACGCAACACTTACGTACACGCATAAACGCGAGCTTGTGTGCAAACTTAGTACATATGACTGACTTGAGAGTTACAGGATTTTGAAAAACTAGATTTTCTCATTAATTTATTTAAAAATATTGCTTTTGTTCACGTTTAAATTTTCCAAATTCTTGAAGCAGTTCACACCGCAACAGGTTTTGCTACGCAGTAGATCTTACTACGCTTTGTTACCAATGTAGAGGGGAAGAAGCGCTTCCCATTGGTTACAAAGCGTAGATCTAGATTTTACGAAGCAAGATCTAGTGCGTAGTAAAACCTACTGCGGTATAAACTGCCTCCCTGTTACTCTATCGTCAACCATATTCTAAGTACCTTGCAGTATACCGTAACGTTACATTAGCTACGTGCAAATGTTTATTCAAGTCTGATGAATTATTATTGAGGCTTCTTTATTATAATTTTGCCTGTGCCTATAGTATACGAACTTTACCGACCAATGAACCAGTGATTCAGTTTAAGAAATCATACGTACATAGTGATATACTTTTTCTAGAAATTTAAGTACGAACGTGCGTACCAATCTTCACCTAACCCTCAGTTTTTAGGTACTTATACTTCGATTGCATCACGCCATTTGTTTTTTTTCACAGTTATATACTGATTATAATTATAACCCACGATTCCATATTTAAACTCGCGATAAAAAAAGACTTGCATTTTCTCGTATTTCGATTAAGAGACAGTTCACCCTACAGCAAGTTTTGCTCATCAGTACTATAGATCTTACTGCGCCTCGTAACCAATCTGATTGGCTTCGAAGCTAATGGGAGAGGAAAAGTGGAGGGGAAGAAGCACTAACGATTGGTTACAAGGCCAATGAAAAAATAAAAACTTACTGCGATGTTAACTACCTCTAAAGAGAAATGTCGGTTTTGTTTAGACAAAAATACTCAAAGTATCAAGTATATACAAATGAGGCACGGACACAATTAGCTAGAGGATAATTTAATGGTGAAATTTAATTATTAGTTTTTATTTATTGAGCTTATTTAAAAATCGATCGTATTAACTTTTCGAGCATTTAGGATACTGTATATCATGATGTGATTCACACGATACCAAAAAATTAATAAAATACATGTTCCATTATCGTCATAGGAATCTTGATTTCAAGTAGCATAATGGTTAATAAATTTTATATCGTTTGTTAATTTTACTTCAAAATTGGTTAACACGACACTCGCGGTTATGCTCATAACGTAATCACCCCAGATTCGGTTTCCTTCTTCAGTGCGCAATGTTTATGTACTCTGCGCTCCATGCGGAGATGATATATCTAACACTGTTTATAAAAAAAAAAAAATGTAAAACACTATCCACGTGTGACTGGAAACATGCAGTACAGCTTGCAAGGCGAATTTGGTATTTTAAAACTTCCTGTTTAAAGAATATGATTATTTTCCGTGATTGTGGTCGAGTCTTTTAAGGGCGTTGGAACCAAGTTCAAACCTCAAAAGTCGATTTCCTCGTTTTACTCAACAAATATTACAATTCGATATTTTTTGGTCTATAGTGGTTCTCTTTATAACTAGAAGTTGGATCCAACACCCTTAGAGATAGAGATAGAAATACATTCGGAAATAAATAATGTTTCCAGTTGATGCAAGAAAACTCTATCGCCTTTCAAGCTGATTTCGGAAAAGCACGCGCGACACAAAAGCATATCGACTTTTTTGTATTCAAACAAAATCCAAAATATATTTATACGTTGGTAACTGTAAACGAATTCCGAGACAGTAGATATCAAGAACATATAGTTGTAGATTAATCACTGTCAATGTACAATATCCATTAACCACATGCAAAGGAACATCAAAAGCATTTTGAAGTAATATTGTAATCGATGAAAATCTTGCGGTGATAGAAGATGAAAAATGTCAAGAACACTGAAGCGGTTGGTAGAGGAATGAAAAATTTCCCAAGGAAAGTCGCAATGCGAAATTGAGACTGGTTGTTTTTGTAATGTCGAAACCAAATTTTGTTTTATTGTGCTGTTGATTCGTTTGGTGAAAATTTTCAGCGGATTTAAAAAAAGTACATTCCGCTTGTGGACTGAATCTGAAACTTGCGTCTTTTCGACTTGCTTCGACTGTGAATAATTGTGAGAGGAAACGGTAGTATCCTGCTTCTTGTCGGATTTTGATAAATGAGTGAGAAAGGAGGGAAGCAAGAACTATCGTTTTAAAGTTATTATCGAAGAGACCACCTCGGAATGTGCTTAGTCACGATCTCATGAATAAGAAAGTCGAACGTTTCATCAACTCGACTTAAAGATAATTTAACGAATTTATAGAGAGGAGAGAGAATGAGGGCAGAAAGTAAACATTGTATAAAGAATGTATCAGCTATCAGTATACACTCGCAGAAAAACAGAAACGCTCACTTAAAACATATATGTATAGAGGTCTAAGAAGCACATACTGTGCGATATCCTTTACAAAATCAAATCTCTGAATTTCCTCGAACTGATAAATTATGAACGAGATTTTGAAAAAGAGGCGGTTCTCGATATACATGCGAGGTGAGTTAAAGCAGGTAGCTATATATATTGTAAATAGCAGATATACATATGAAACGTGTGCGCAACAAGAAGTTGATTAGGCTATTGACCGTGGCAAGTCGATGTACACGTTCTTGCAGTAAACCTACCAAGATTTACACGATAAGCAGTAGCATTATTGTAACATGTACGTACTATGTACAGTGTACACTGTACACGCAAGATATAACTGATCCGCGTGTGATCAGTAGCCGGATTTAATTATAGGTCTCGATCGCGATGTCATGGTACGACAGTTCTGTGAATATGATTGTGGTCCGCTCGTTGTCCAAAATGTTGCTTAACGACATTATGTTTCTGTAAATATTGTATAATCCGTGTATAAACATGACTCTATTAGTTATGAACGTATCATTGTAGTTAAATACGTTACGAATCATTATATCTATATCACTTCAACAATAAACCATTATTATGACAATGAATCAACATCTACTCTAGTTCACCTTCCTCTAACTGAGTGTGTTGGATCCTTGGAATTAAGTCCCAAACTAAACAGTCCATTTCTTCCTTTTAATCTTTTTTGCTTTTACTCAATAAATATTATAAAACCGCTTTCGTCATGAAAACAATATTTAAATTGAAAAAAAGTATGTAGTGGCGTTATCTACTGGAGATAAAAGAAAGGAATATGATGTTTAGGGGCATATGTTACATACCATATGAGTAAATTTATGGGCAAATTCATTTCAAATTCAGGTAACCCGGTTTTTTTTCCTCAATTTTTACCATTTTTTACTTTTTCAAACAAATACTAGTGCACACGTTTTTTTTTATCTGATCCCTACCTTTCCGGCATTCTTTCACTGCAATGCCTTTTCTAAATTTATTGAGATTTTAAGTTGAAAATTTCTAAAATTAAAGCAAACTGCATTTACTTTAATTTTACAAATTTTCAATTCAATATCTCTTTGATCTCAACAAATACAGAAATAGCATTGCAGGAAAATAGAAGCCGATAAGGTAGGGATCGGATAACTGATACTAGGCGTCAAGGGCGTGTGTTACTTACCATATGAGCACATTTAGATAACCCGGGTTTTTTTTTTACAATTTTTACTTTTTCAAAAAAATAATAGTGCAAAGTCGTCTGTTTTCACGTTCTTGACGGCTGAGCACTATTATTTGTTTGAAAAAGTAAAAATTGTAGAAAAACATCCGGGTTATCTAAATAATGTGCTCATAATGTCTTTGAAAATATTTTTTTTGATAAGTGGCAAAGTAGAAATTTTCAGATTTCTCTCTTACAGCCGACTATTGTTGTTGTTTTTTTAAAAGTAAAAACTGTACATTTCGTTATCTAAATAAGCAGATTTAGATAACCCGGATTATCTAATAATGTGCTCATAATGTCTTTGAAATTTTTTTTTTGGATAACAAGTAGCACAGTAGAAATTTTCAGATTTCTCTATCATGAATAATTCAGAATATATATATTAGCATAGTTAAAATACATATTATTTGATGTAACTAATAAGGAATATGTAATCTTTTAACGTTTTGTTTTGAGCAAGAAAACAATGAAGTTTTCAAAAAGAAACAAAATTACATGAAAATAAATTTTGCAGATAAAATAATTTAATAATAAACATTTTCGAATTTTAATCATGTAGTGATAAAAAAATTCAGCAAAAAAACGTAGAGCATTCTGATAATGCGATACTTCCGGTCTCGACAAGCCGGAAAAATATAGATTTCCGTTAAAAATCCTAGGTCGAATTTTTTGCTATTTCTACACGTCCAAAAAATGTTGAAAATAATATTACTTTATCTCGCATTTATTAATATGTCAGAAAAGATATTGCAAAAATATAGGTTTCATATATAAACACACAGAACCTAATAGAAAAATCATAGACGACGAATCATTATATAGAAAAGAATGATAGAAAAATGATTATGAAAAATGAAAATCTCTAATGAATCGAGAAACTGATAAATAGTATGTAATATGATAAATATATGTGTAATATATGTTATAGGTTCATTCATATACAAAAATGTGCATCCCGGAAAAGCGAAAAGTGGGAGTGAGTGCAAGTGGGAGAAAATGGGGAGCAAAATCATATTAAATCCTGGTACAGGTACAGTATCGGGAATGCAGAGTAGAGAAGCGCGCGCGCTGCTGTATTGACCAGAATCGAGCTTCCAGGAACGACTTGCAACATGCAATTATTGTCGTCAAACCGACGACTATGCATTTAAGTCTTCCGTAAAGAACCTTAATTTTTTAAACCGCTTTACTAGCATCTAGTTAAGAAAAATAAAGTCGGCCTATCAAGCATTGTATAAAATATCTTTTCGATACAAAGAAACTGGTCGAGTCTAAGAGTTCATTTTAAACTCACAAATTTCTCCATAAGAAACTTCAAAAACATGAATTAAAATTGCATAAAATCTTAAAGAAACATTTGAAAATGGTGAAATTGAAAATTGTTGAATTCACGTAAGTACTTTTCATAATTCAATTATTCCAGCAAAAAGTGATAATAATTTTCTTAGTAAGTAGCGAACATCAAGTGCTATTGTTTGTTGCACATATTTTAAAATCAATTATTTCCATTGATCATTTATTTCTATATCTATATTATTTATTTCTAATTGAAACACTATTTATTTAAATTTTAGTTTCTGAGAAACTAAAAAACTGTCATACAACACGCACACATTTTTAGAGCATCAAGTGTTATACAGACTACTGGTTTCAGCGATAACAAGTTCCGCCTGGTTTGATAAATTCGAATTGTGTACTGTTAATGTCATTCGACGCGCCTTGATTCTAATAATTAAAAATCATGTAACTCGCGATTGACTCGGAGTTAGAAAGCATGTCATTAAATTGTTATTGATTCTGACTTATTGGAAAAGATCACCAATTTCAATTTTCAATTTCAAGTTGACTGGATAATTCACCTCTATAACAATTAAACTTTGATTAAAAGGCCGAGTTAGATTTTTTAAATGATATATAAATTTATTAATTTTTCATTTTTATATAACTTCAAATTAACTGAAGACAATTTAAAATGATTTAATTTTCAGATTTCATCACCATCAGTTAAAACCACCATCAGTTAAAACCCCAAGCTGTAAAACCTTTGGTGACATCGAATTACGGCCCAGACTAAACTTCGTATTAAGGATTTAATACAAATGATAGTTCACTAAAAATGTTCGTTACAGAATAGAACAAAATTTTTAAATCCACAATCGTTGCTAATCCTATGGTATGCCAAAAACCCGGCTTCTTGACGAGGTAAATTAATTCATAAAATTATCTTATTAAAAAAATAACTTATTCAAATGTTCAAAATCAAAATAACCTGGAATTCAGAAATAAAAGATTTTTCGGATTTTCAGAAAGCCCTCCTTGCCTATAAAAGGAAATGTAGCAATGAGTATCAAATGGCGCAAACGTCTAGAGAAATTGGATGCCTAGCAAACAGCATTCATTTCCGAAAATGGCTAATAGGAATAATAATATTCTTACTAACATATCTAATTGCTATCAATAATTTAACGATAAGACAGTTTCGAATTGCTCCATACGCAAATAACACTAACCACGGTAAAAACATTATTTAACTAGGAAAAAAAAACTAAAATTAAAATTTCATTGCCCTTATATAATTTGAATTTGTTGCAGAAAACAATGTTGACGAAAGGCCTCACTTCGTAGCAGTTAAAAATTCTGGATTTTTAGTAAAAAATAAAGGATGTCGAATTCCTGATTTAGATCCATTTGATCCCGCGATTCAAAAATATATAGGAAAAGCAAGTCCTATTAAATGTGAATATGGGAACTATTTGCCACTCATCGAATCAAATAATACTGCAATTTTCGTTAATCTCGACTCCAGGGACCATTTTTACAATAAGACTGAAACCGTCGATTGCTGCTGGTTACCGTTTTGGAGATCCCCAAACCAAGACAATGCAGTCACGTAAGTTTTCGATCCGCATTCAATATTCAAGCTTCAAACCTCAATACAACATACGTTAAATTTAATTGTAAAATTCTTAATAAATAAAATATAAAATAAAATAATAAAATAAACAATATGATTCTTGCAGATACGGAAAAGACTGTTACCGTTTTCAAGATTCCGTCACCATCACCGAAGAGTTCATTAAAGTCATATGCTCGAAAAATAACGAAGTCATATACCACGATTATCACGCATTTCTACCTCGCAAATCGAAGGTCGAAACAAGATGTCACGAAACGAAAAAAACATATCCACAAACACCTCACCTCAGCATTCTCATTGTAGGATTAGATGCCATCTCCAGACTCAACTTCCATAGAACAATGCCAAAAACTGTAAAATCTCTTCAAGACCTCGGAGCTGTGGAAATGGTTGGCTACAACAAAGTAGCGGACAATACATATCCGAATCTAGTTCCGGTGCTTTCCGGACTTTCCACAAAAGAATTTCAGCAGTCCTGCTGGACAGAGCACGAAAAGCCATTCGACTCATGTCCCTTCATCTGGAAGAACTTCAGTTTGGCTGGGTTTCGAACAATCTTCGGGGAAGACGCCTGCGAAATTACAACCTTCAACTATGTGAAACCAGGATTCAGAACTCAACCAACAGACTACTATCTTCGACCTTTTTGTGTCGCAGCAGAAAACGATATCGGGAACACCCACAAGTTAAACACAAACATCTGCCTAGGGACGAGAAAAAATTTCGAAACTCTTCTTCATTATACACACAAGGTAGCTTCAGAATTCAGAAACGATCCCTACTTTGCTTTTTTCTGGCAAGCGAGTCTGACTCATGACTTCCTAGAGTTCCCTCAACATGGAGATGATTCTTACAGCGATTTAGTCAGGAGCCTACGCAGTAAAAACCTCCTAAAGAATACTGCTTTGATCGTAATGAGTGATCATGGCATGAGATGGGGATCATTTCGCCAAACATATCAAGGAAGGCTTGAAGACAGTCTTCCATTCGTATTTTTGATGTTGCCTGATTGGTGGAAGCAGAAATTTCCAGTGGCTTGGGGGAATTTAAGAAGAAATTCTAGGAGCCTAACAACACCATTTGACCTTCACGAGACTTTGGTAGATTTGTTGAATCCTCAACGGCTGAAGGAAGAGTTGGTGAGGAAGAAGATCGAAGATATATCTCGGGAAATTCCGAGAGGAATAAGCTGGTTGCTTCCGATTCCAGATCACCGAACCTGCTCAATGGCTAATATACCTGGACACTGGTGCATGTGTCATGGGAGCATTAATGTTTCTCTGAGTGATCCTAATTTGCAGAAGAGCGTCAAATTTCTGACAAAGGAACTCAATCGAATGCTCAAGCAATATCCTCAGTGTGCTGTTCTGAAGCTCAAGAGACTTATAGATGCGAAAGTGTTGAGTGATAAAGACGAAGAAGAAGGAGGAAAAGCACCTTGGATTGACTTTACGATGACTTTGGAAACTCTTCCAGGTGGTGCGATTTTCGAAGGTTCTGTGAGGTACAGAACTGATAATGGCAAGATGAAACTGATTGGGTCTGTGAGCAGACTGAATGCCTATGGGAAGCAGAGTGCCTGCGTCGACGACTTCAACATGCGTTTATATTGTTACTGCCTCTAGGGTCGTCTGTACATATTATATTTGAAGAGAAGACATGTGATATTTTGTAGCAACATGAATAAATATTGATTATACTTTTAATTCTTCTTGTAGAAAGAAAAGTAAATAACGTGAATGATTTTAAAGGATTGGAAGAATGAGGCAGTTTAATTTGTTCTTAAATTGTAGGTGTATTTCATTTAAACCACATATACATACGCTTTCACTCGAAAACGGGGACGAAATACTTTTGGTACCTCAGGAATTCGTGACTAATAGAACAGTATAAACATCCTGTATGAAAAAACATGATTTCATTTGGCAGACATTTACCCAATCACGCATGCCATAATAACTTAAATAATCAAGTTAATTCATTCAATTAACCCTTGTAAACGTCCTCGCGAACGTCGATTCATGTGGAATTTTTGTGTACCAGTCTTGCATACTTCTTAGAAAGTTCTTTGCCTAAATGTAAGAAAGCTACGATACAAATCAAGAAGTATTTCGACTGACAATTAAATGATACAGTTGTTTCAAGGAAGAAACAAAATCATGGAACACCTGATGCAAGGATAGTTTTTGCACAATCAATGTGATGTTCTCTCCTGCATAATTGTCTATCACCCTTGCATTCAATTTCCTCGTATTCCGTTGTATATCCTGTTCACTGAATTCTGATTCAAGAGTTTCTTAATAGCTGAAATTACACAAATTGAAGATTAGACTTAATTCTTTCACTATTTTCATTCAACTGTAATAATTTTTAATGTAAGGGATATTTACCTTCTCTTTCTTCAGTCGAAAAATCTTTTTCTGGAAAGGCGATATCAAAAGTGATATACAAGTTACCGTGAATATTGTTGTTATTAAAATTAGGCATGCCTTCACCCTTTTTCCTAATTCTAGCATTAGGTTTTGTTATCTTGTCTCTCGTAATAGAGACTTTGTGACCATCTAAATGAGTAATTTCAATAGTAAAACCCATCAATGCATCTTGCAACGATATCGTTACATTTGTGTAAAGGTCATCGGCAATTCGCTCAAAGACAGCATCTGGTTGAGTTCGAATTCTTAAAAAATCAAAAATCCATACTTATTTCTGTATTAGGGGATTCAAAAGAAAATTATTTAAGCTTTTCAATGAATGAAACTCACTTTAGAATTAGGTCTCCAGGATCTCCATCAAGATGAGGTTCACCTTCAGCAGTAAACATCGTTTCTTGACCATCAACCATTCCTGGCTCGACTTCAACCTCTAGAATTCGCTCTTCATTGACCAATTCTACGTTTGGACATTCGGAGCACACATTCTGTTGCATCATTTGGAACCTTCCATTACCTAAATTACGCGTAACTAATTCCTGTCTGCAATTGCACTTTCTCGTTCCCTTTGCTGCCTTCATCACAGGCTTATTTCTCGTTATCTGCAATTACTTTAGTTTTAGAAATATACATAGTAAACGTTAAGTATGTTGGTCAGAACCTAAAATATATGTGGTTTCTTCATTTTACTTGATAAATATTATAATTAAATGTTTTAACTCTGTATACCTACTCATTCTTTAATTAGAATTAAGGATAAAGAGCGAAAAAATCCGTGATTAAATACTTTTTGAATAAAATGAAAAGACTAAGTTTGGAGATTCATCTTAAATTCCTTGTTTTACGCAAAAAATATTAAAAGTAAATCGCTCTATAGACCTTTTCTATTTTAAAACAGAATCCATTTACAGAACGACAAGACAGGTAATGACTGTATGTATCCAACACACTTAAAAGTGTTAAATGTATTTTAAGAACATTTACCTCTATGAAATTGCCACTGTACAATTCTCCGAGTGTAACAGGGAGATCCATTATAATATTGGCTCCCTTGGGAGTTTGATGTTGCTGTGACTCTCCACCAAAGTTGAAACCAAAATCTCCAAAGAAACTAGCAAAAGGATCAGCATTGTTCATCATTCCATCCTTTTTCAGACATTCTTCTCCACATCTATCATACATTTCTCGTTTTTCAGGATCTGAAAGCACTTCATAGGCAGCTCCCAAATCCTGGAACTTGGTTGACGCATCAGGATCATTCTGATTTTTATCAGGATGTAATTCTTTGGCTAATTTTCTGTAGGCCTTTTTGACTTGATGTGTACTCGCACTTCTCGTTATTCCTAAAATATTGTAGAAGTCGCGCCTGCAAAAATATATACACGATGTAAAATCTGTAAGAAATTTGTAAGATTCTTGTTGATAATTGACAAATTCATGACATTTCTTATTCTTATAAAACCGGTAAATTTTAACATTTAATTTTTAACTGAAAAACATTAATGAATAATGCATAAGGAAAGAAGACTCAATTCATCGCTGATGTAAATAATAGAATAATGCAGGTTATGTGCACATTGGTGAAAAAAAAAAATTATTATTTATGAAATAGGAAATTATAGAATATAATTTTATTTACTTACCCTGCTAATGAAATAATTACACATAATGATAAATTTAGGAATAAAACCGACAACATCCGAATCGCTGCCATCCTAGCAGACGTCGACGTCTAACAAAGTAACAAACCCCCGAGATTTTGGTCGTGGTTATCACTGATTGGTTCAAATCGTTCAAATCACACGTCAAAAATGGTCAATGAACACACAATGTTAAGAGTGAAGAAAAATAAAAAATTACGAGTTGGTCAGTTACGCGTAACTTCAAGTTTTATACGTATAATACGTATTATACATAAAAATGTAGTAAACGTAAAAAAAGCGGACTTTTGGTGAAGCAAGAAAGAGGGGTAGAGAATAGGTATTGCACGTTGTGACGTAAGAATCCAAAATGGCCGTACGCTAGTGCATAAACATTGGAACCAATGCATCGGATTGAACTTTATTTTTTTAATATCTTCATATAATCATTTCATAAAATTTTAGTATTCGGAATAATAAAAAAAGAAGATAAATAATTCTGTTTATAAGCTAATCTTCTTTTATATATTTTTAAATATATTTTTTACATTATAGGATAACATAAAAAATATTTCTTATAGGTATCAAGAAATTCTTACTGCGTTGTCCACTGTACATATTTTACCAAATTTCATGTGTAATTTTTCTATTTCATATTATTTGACTGACGGATAATATGTATTTTATATCCTACAATCGTTTTAGAAACATTTTATGACCTTATTTTGTACAAAAACTTAATTATTTTGTATTTTCCAATATTTTACCATTACATTAATATGGGCCATCAAATTATTTTTCTACATCTTTGGTTGAGAGGTTGAGATAGTTATGCAATTATGTTTCACTGGAGATTTTTTTTACATAAATTACCTGAATGAGGTATTTTACGAAGAAAACAGGGAAAATATTCCTAATAAACTACATGAAGAAGATTCGTGAACTTATAGAAGCACCCATAACCTATAAGTCACTCTTATGCATCACTCTATGGATTGTATGATTATATGGAATTTATGCATTTTCTTATGTATATTGTTATTAGGGATAAATAAACACGTTTTATATGTATCTATGTATTTATTTATTTTTTCCTCTCGTTTACATCCTTTTAAGTTTGTAGATTACACGTAGAAATATAAAAAAATTTTGAATCTCGCGCCAAATATTAGAAGCAATACTCGGTTACCTACTAGCGCATCATATTCTCCTGATACACTCGGTGGAATTTTCGAATTTATTTGAGCATGGTCCAAGCATATTTCCAAGCCATTCGAAGGCAGAAAACAAGCGACTACAC
>JAUESI010000038.1:9793858-9805313 GCA_032275145.1 Synergus laeviventris | reverse complement strand
TCGCTGAATAGTACGTGTTAGATTACGGTAACTTAGTCTAGATAGAAGGTCCAGGTAATATCCTAAAATATTTTATGCTCAAGTATCGATTTGCGCAGCAACACTATACAATATAAAAGTATGCGTATAAATTTAACGATACGGAAGAAAAGTAAATGCTTAATTTAATTCCTAAAATTTTATAGTTTCTCTAAAAAGTACAGAAATATTAAACGTCATTATTATTCGAATTTCCGCACTGGTTGGCAACGCAGGAAACGCAATTATCGACACTAAAATTAATCAAACGTGTAGAGCCACACGTTACAAGACTGCATGGCTGCACGGATGTCGCAATATTAACTGAAAGATAGTTGTTGGTAAATTGATTGAACTTATGTGGTTTATTTGCATTGTATAACCAATATTCAAAACTTGCACAAAGAGTTTTTAGAATATTGAATTTAAAATAAATCAAATAAATCTTCTATGATTCAACCTCGAAAAACGTAAAAAATAAAATGTTGATATTATTTCAATAGAAAGTTTGATATCATCATTCATATTTTTAAATAAAATTTAATAATATTAGATCATTTAATTTTTTACGACGTAAGAAACTTTTTACTTTTTTACATTATTTCAAGAGTTATATAGATGAAAACGAAATGTTTAAAAATTACAAATAAGCATAACTTCTTTAATATTCAGTTAGATGCATTATTTTTATTGGTCAATCGATTCGTCTCGTCACAGAAATATTTCTTCTCCGTGCATAAGCTTTGAATTTTGATTTTTTGAGAACTTATGTCGAAAAATCAATTTTACAAAAATAAAAAATTACATTAAATTTACAATAATAATTTTACAATGAAAATTGTAAAATTGAATAATTTAAAAAATCCTTAGGCACATTTTGAGATATTGTTTGTGTAAATGAACTCGAAAAATTTACCACATTATGTACAACTATCCTAAGCTATAGTTGGCAACATAAAACGGCAAAATCTATTTTAGAACGTTGTATTAGACATTTATCAACCGACGAAAGCTTAATTAAACCATTTAAAAAATATTAGAATTTATAAAGATTATTAAGCTTTCTTTATGAGGAATAAAAATTAAATAATATTTTTTTCTTCACTGATTGGAAAATAGTTTAAATTTAGTGTTAATTGTAGGTTTTGACGAGACGAGGTGTGTCATCATCGACTTATAGCCGCACCTTCGATTCTTTACTAACTTGATTGCGTCTTTTGACGTAGGTAGTACTCAAACATAAATGGCATCGACAATCTCCTTATTTCTACTATTCGCGAAAGGAGGGGATATTTATGTAAAACATAATCATTATTAAGTATTTCAGTTTATTGCTGACTACCAGCGGTGTTGGCATTCGCATTTGTTTTAGTTTTATAATGAATAGAACATTTTCTATTCATCAAGAAAATATTTTTATGAAGAAAAATTCTATTGCCTTAAATTAGCCATACTATAAAATGTTGCAATACAATTTTCTGCGCAAAATCGATGAGTCGAATTGCAAGTTCATATAATATACGTAGATGAATAAATATAATATATTTAATAATGGTAAAGAATATAAGCAGAAAAAGTGTGAAGCCAATAAGCAAGGTAAGAACATTTGCAAAATCGATAAATTTACATTAACCTTTATATGCTCGTTCATAAAAAAATAGTCAAGTGACTGGAATAAATAAAAAATTGACCGAAAGAACAAGGAATTTTAAATCGAGAACCGCATTGAAACCACAGAAAATATTTTTATTGTTAATAAATTTTATTTTCATTCTCAAAAAAAGGTTTCTCATTAACTAAGAATTTTATAAAAGCCAGTTGAAGCTATTTTTTTTTAAATCTCGAACTTTTGTATTTATCTCTAAACCAACGAAAGATACATAAAACTTAATATAAATGAGGCAAAAGCATGAAGGTCCATTTTAAATAAAAAAATATAGTAAAAAAATGAGAAAGTACATTCAAAATTTAATGGAGCTCTACAAATCTAAATAAACAAAATTTAAAAAAAGTTAATAATTTTCGAGATACATAGCGTCAAAAATCGACTTCGGTCAAGACTTTGTATAAGACCATCGACATTTTTCTTATTCTTATTGCCTTCTATGCTTCATTTCTAATAGTATAAAAACTAATAGAAGACTTTTCAAAAAAAAATTTTTAAATTGTTTAAAAATGTGCAATACGGAAAAATTAATAGCGCCATTCGATTCTTAGGAATAAATTATATAAATTTTATGATTTTGGAAAATTGTTGACCCATTTAATTGCTGGTGAAACATAAATAAACAATAATTGTATATTCAATGTGTTACGACCGCAATTGAATGGGATAAAGAATTATCCAATGTGTGCTACTATTTTTTCTGAATCTCGCATTGATAAAAAATTTGTTCAAACACAAATTGTTTACACGATTTCAAAGTTAGAATTTTTTTCATCAAAATGTGCGTTGGAATTTTAGAGAGTTTTCAAGTAAATAAAACGTGTTTCGAAAAAAGTGTCAATTACACTTTTATGCCGCGACACCCTTTAAATATAGATAATTATAATTTTGATTGGAAAAGAGAAAGGAAGTTTTTATTGAAAAGAGGAAGGGGGTTTTGTTGGAAGTGGAAAGATGAGTTTCGGCTGGAAAGATGCGTTATATGATTAGAAAGGGGAAGGGAGTTTTGGTTTGAAAAGAGGAGAGATATAGAGAGATTAGCAATTTTTAATGTAAATTTTATAAAATAAAGCTTGACAATTGCCATCATATAGGAATATTTCGTTTACAGATTCAGATTCAATGTAAAAAATAAATCTATGCAAATTAGTTTAGATTTTGAATATAGAGATATCTTCCTCCGCAAAGAGTGATCTACATTTGGAGATCAATGCGATGCGCTTTAAGTTCCTTTGCCTTGTGAAATACTTTCCTTTGCAGTGCCTTGTCAATCTTCGATTGCCCGCACCGGAATGATGTCAAGAGATAGACAAAGAAATCTCTTTTTACAGCTATAGTAAATTAAGAAGCCAATTCAAACAGTATCAATCGCTCAATTTCCGGTAAGATTTAGTACAACTTAGAAACTAGAATATACAATAAAAAGAACTTGGCTCAAAAAGTCGAATATTTCCGTCTCTGCTACAAACCGACGGCTTGTATATATAGGCTTACTCACTGCTATGCCTTCTATTATTAGTTCCTAGTCATCAGAGTAGCTTCTCTCTTCGGCGGAATAACACTGTTCATTCTTGAACGTGGTGCATGAAGAGGAAAGGAATTTAAGAAGTAGCATACACTTTTAAAATACGTATAAATTGCATGCAGTTTCAATACACTTATTTGACAGTGAAAAAAATTTCAAAGTTCGTGAAAGTAAATCAATCATGCGGTCGATGATAAAACTCGTTTAATGTTAATGGGACCGGTGCGGTTATTGTAGTGACAATAAAATTCTATTCTGCGCTGTGCCGATAGATTAACAAGTATGCAACTCACGAGGTCCTCACTGTAAGTGTACATATATAAGTATCCTCCAATAAACGTGCGAAAAATCTTTCAGAAAACAATTATTACTTTTGCATAACATATCGTCTGTGTTTAACTTGATTCGAAACTCGAAGAAAGCAGGAACTAGATTTTTAATTTGAGAATTACATTTTTTTTATTTTCTTCAGGTTTTCTTTATTTTTTATACAATGCAAAATACGCATTAATCGAATTTTTAGTGCACACCAGATTTTAAGATTTCAAGGAATTGTAAAAGGTTTTAAGACTTTTAAGGGATTTAAAGGGATTTCAAACGTTTTTTTTCTCTGAAGTTTGAAGGTGTAGTGAAACTTAAAGGATTTAAAAGAGATTTTTAAGAAATTTAAAAGATTTCTAGGAATTTTAAGATATTTATAGATTTTTTAAATGAAGTTTATGTAATTTTTCATTCACAAAATTCCACTCAATTATATTTAAACAGAATTGGACTAACTGGATTTTGTTTTTGTTTATGCCTAATTGAATAATTTTGATATGAGATTAAATTTTCAAGGATTTTAATAGCACTCGTATTGCGTTGTCGGATATATAGATATAAATGTGTATGTATATAGGTATCTATTTATGTCTTCTGCTTTTTAGTAAGATCAGTGGTAACTCTTCGGTAAAATAAAGCCTTTATTAAAAAAAAAAGAACCCAAATTTTTATAAGACACTGTTATTATGTTAGAAACTGTAGCAATTATCCAAATACAGTAGATATTCAGATTGCTGGTTTTGGTTTTTCAGATGAGGGATGCAGTTTCGCAGAAACGGAGTAATAACGTAGCGACCCAAAAATCAAAACCATCCCTTGAAATTTATCGGCCTCCTGGTTAGTTCTAACAAAATAATATTCTAGTATTATTTTATACTTTTTTTAATAGAGGTAATATTTCATAAATGAAGTTAACTCTCCGTCACTAGAATTTCATTTTTTTAGATCAACACACATTGCAGAGTACATTTTTTTTCACTTTAACCTTGACTTTAACGTACCACCATTTGGTATATTGATACAAAATGATCTAATTTTTATTTTTGTTATTTGGACGAAAAATTTTGTATTATTTTTTTTAATAAGTTTTATTGAAGTTATACCAATCTCACATTACTATAAAAAACTACCTGCGAAGTTTTATTAACTTTTGTACTCATTCATAATGAGCACTTTGGATCGAAAATAAGAACAACATCCCCGACGGCATATACACCATTAAACAGAGAGCTGTTATGGTTATTTGAAAAAATTAGCACAATAAAAACCGTTAATATTCCCATACCCCAAATTAGGAAAAAAGTAAATGATTTTGAGAAAATAAATGACAAATTACAGAAATTACTTAACATTTCTAAGCTGGACCTCATGGAGAAAGAAAACAAAGAAACTATAATAAATATCATCGCTAAATATCAAGATGCCTTCACTCTCCTCGACGACCCATTACCATGCACTAATTTAACACAGCATGAAATTATTTCAAACTCAGGAAAAATTATTAAACTATGATCGCACAAGCTCCCAGAGAAACACAGGGAATTCGCATTGGAAGAAACACAAAAACTTCTCGATAAAGACATAAGTAGACATTCACAATCCTCATTCAACTCACCCCTGTGGATCGTTCCTAAGAAGGGAGGTAAGCTCAGAATGGTCATAGATTATAGACAGATCAATAAAAATACTGACCAGTACGCTTATCCACTCCCAATGATTGATGACATCCTGGAACAGTTAGGCAAGGCAAAATTCTTTTCGGCTTTCGATCTTAGCGTAGGTTTCCACCAGATTGCGATGAAAGAAGACTGTAAGAGGTACACTGCCTTTTCAACACGGGAAGGACACTTCGAATAAAACAATAAAATGTCTTTTGGCCTAAAACATGCCCCAGCAGTTCAGCGAATGATGGACCGGGCATTCCATGGTGTAATCGGTAAACATTGTTTCGTATACGTATATCGACGGCATAGTCATATTCGGAAACACCCTTCAGCAACATAATAAAAATTTAGAAATTGTGAAAAAAAGAATAACTGATCTGGGACTAAAACTAGAACCCAAGAAATGTGAGTATCTGAAACCAGAGTTAGAATATCTAGGTCACGTTATAACCAAAAAAGGAGTTAACCAATCCTTCTTAGGTCTAGCCGGATATTACAGAAAGCTTATAAGAAATTTTTCAAAAATAGCAAAACCCCTAACAAAATTAACTCATAAAGATAAACCATTTAATTGGACAACAAAATGTGAGAATTCTTTCACAATATTGAAGATGACCCTAATACCCATGCCTCTTCATTTCAAGGAATCTTAACAAGACAGAAGAGAACTATACCATAAGCGAGAAAGAACTCCTCGCGATAGTTTGGGCCGTGAAACGTCTTAGGCAGTATCTCCTTGGGAACGAGGTTAGGATCCAAACGGATCATACGGCGTCGTAAAGGGTAAGGAAAATAAAATTACCGATTGTCTTTCTAGACTATTGCCCGTTCGATCAGACGAAATAGAAAGAGTACAAACGGAAGAAGACGAAGCACTTTCAAAAAACGCCAATTATAACGGAGAAAAGAATTCTGCAAAAAGAGGGAAAAATAATGTTACCACTAGGAAGAATGAGAGAAACCTCATCAGAAATGAATTCAACTTACCCCTGAAACTACCCTAGTACCAAGTCAAAGGCAACCTGATATTGATCATCTTTATGAAGGTTTTATGACTTGGAAACTATCATCAGAACCAGGTAAAATAAAACCGAAACCTAATACGGCTATAAGTAAGTTATGGAGACAAATTAAGAAAGAAGAAGTTCCACCATTCTACGAAGAAGAATGGCTAAGAAAGTTAGGATGGATCATACAGGAATTCATCAACAAAAAATTGACATTAATATGGTTGATTATCAGAGACCCCTTATTTACTCCAATCGAAGAATAAATGATTCAGGAAATGATGGAATTTCTTTCAACTTTGTTCCCCATCTTAAGCTTCCACTTGTGCTTGACAAACACAAGAGAATTGTCAAAGGAAGAAAAAGAGACTATCTTGAAGGAGAGTCACCAGAACCATCTTGGAGAATGAAACACCCTTGATAGAGCAAAAAATTGGGACAATGGACAGCGATGGATGAGAAAGTAAAAATATATGTAAAGAAATGCCTCATTTGCCCAGAAAACAACTAGAATTACTTATAATTAATGGAAAGAATCATACCAGACATCTAATGATAAAATTGCAATGGACATCTATGGACGAAAATTTAGAATTTATAACATTTATTATAAATACCACCATGAAACATACCACAGGATTCTCCCCGTTTGAATTAACCTTTGGAAGAGAGCCCAACCTACCATCTTCCATTCAGCAATCCCCCAACCTTACATACTCCGAATTGATATAGAAATGGAGGAAGAAACACAACTCGTTCCTGCCAAAAAGCAAAGGAAAGAATAGAAGTAGAGTAAGAAAAGACCAAGAAAAGATTGGACGAAAACATTATGAGAAAACACCCCCTGTATAAAATTGATGACTTGGTAAAATTAAAAAATAATACAAAATCAAATAAATTAGATGCATCATGGAAAGGACCAGCGGAAATCATAGATGTCAAAGAGAAAAATAACCTGAAATTATATTTTAAGAACAAAATAGTGATCGTACACATAGACCAAATAATGCCGTATTATTGAGGATAAAATGACAATTATGGAAATATTTATCTCTGAAATAAACGAGGACTCATCAACTGCCCTCAAGGCTATAAATTTAGGCAAATACGGGATGGTGGAGTCATCAATAATAACACCAGCAATTATTATAGAAACGATAAATCATCAAATTACCCGTCGCCCAAAACGAAGTGTTGATGCTCCAGAGAGTTATTCCCATCCCTGGCGAACTCCAACCCGAAACATATATTCCCATAACCAACGGTTATTTAGTTATTTGAACAAACGTCGAAAGAATCATCTTATGTGCAAACGAAAAAATAGAAATAAGAATCCTATCGATAGGAAGCTATTGAATATCAGGGCATAATTGGAAAAGCATGTCTTCACGGATCTCTTTAAACATAAGAAACAACGAATTAAATGTAACGCGATCCGTCTATCAGAATATAACGTACTAAGCTAATTTACCCGACATGCCATTAATTAAGGATAAGATGATACTACTACCAAATGTTATCGATAGTAATACATTAAGAAACACCCATCTAACTTCAGAAAACGCAGAAAACCTTTTAGAGACATTATCAACCCATAAAAGTATTCAAACTTGGAAAGAAAAAGCCTATGACTGGCTTATATATTTAGGATACTGTTCCCTAGGACTCTTGACTTTTCTAGCATTGTATAAAGTAGGTTTGTTCTATGCCGTAATCGACTTGTTCAAAAAACTTATAGGAAATTGTTATAACAACTGTATCTTTGGAAATTCAGGATATACATCAACATGAAGCGTGCCTATGGTCTACACGAATACCTATATATATACCGCGAGTAGTTTCCAGATCATTAAGATTTGAGGGACTAAAATTAGTCTAAAAAGGGGACTGTTAGAGTCAGCGGACTTTTCTCCACCTACGTCTTAGATTTGGTATGTGTATTTTCCGAGTGGACCCTCCTCTCGGAAAATGTTAGTTCCTTACGTGCTCTCTAAGGTTACGGTCCAAATACGAAACTTTTAGAGAAGATAATAAACACACAAGTCAGTGATTAACTTGGATTTAGTGAAGTGACTTATGTTAGTGCAATTTATTTGTAACACTTAAAAGAAAGCTTACATTTTTTCTTACAAGACTATCTAGATTAGAAAGTGGGCCTCAAATTTTTAATGTATGAAAATAAGCGTTGAGTACTCCGGTACGCACATGACGCTGGCGCTCAAGCCTTGCGTTTCGCCGTGATGCCTTCACTGTATTGGTTTTACGAAAAATAATAATATATTGATAGTATATTTGGTCGGGTCAAAAAATTGGTTTCATGGATTGTGTAAAATTAAAGCTTGGAGATTTTTGATGCTAATATCTGGTCTTCTATCTGCCTTTCTTTCCGACTTTCGTTTTTTTAGTGACAGTTTTTTTCAAAATTCGTCAGTGAACGTAATGCAAGCATTTAAATAATGGTAGTCTCAACTCTGTAAAATGCAGAGAGCCATCAAAGATACTATCATATATTATTACTTTTCGTAAAAACAACACACTGGAGCGGGGCTTGAGCACCAGCGTCATGGGCGTACCGAAGTTCTCAACGCTGATTTTCATAAAAAAAAACGTAAATTTTCTTTTAAGACCAAAAAAATTTTTTAAATTAAAATATCGTTTTTGGAGAAAAAGTTAAATTTATTTTTGACCTAAAATTGTGAAGGTCCAGAAAAAGCGTGAAAAACTATCGAAAATGTTGTTATGTACTGCTAATTTAGACAAGCCTACCAGGTAGATTATGGTATATAAGGATGAGCTCTGCGCCGCTCAAGCTAGTTCTCTTAAGGTACCATACTCGAAAGAACCTTATAACTGAATAAAACCACGTGATACCACCATAATTCTATTACGTCTTTTAAGATAAATACCTTAAAGCATTTTTCAGCATAACATTTTGGCGATCCTGCCAGGATAGGCAATTTCGACAAGGAAAATCCACGGATCAGTAAAGGAGCAGAATCCTAAGGGATTCATAAAAAAAGAGAACTCCGGACTTTCTATTACGGTAAAGTCCGTCAACAAAAGAAAGGGTGCGCAACAGACAGCTGTAAAATCCCTACGAGGCCCACGATCAGGTGGAAGACGCAGCTGTGTCAGAAGAAACAAAGTGAATAACGCTCAGTTTCATAGCAGCCAGGAAGCCAGATCAAAGATACGTCATCGGTTCTTTCGTCATTAGAAAAATCAAGAAGAAGATCAACGTGAAATGATCTTGCAACCAATACCAAGAACCACATGCTGATGCTAAGTGAACGGAATTCGAAATTAAAAACCTGTCAGAAGTACCTTTGAAGCGAGCAATCTCAGGTACAGACGTAAATGAATAGTAACAGACTCGTTACGTTCTGCACAACAAATTTAAATTTGATTGGACTTTTGAGTGATGAAAAGCTCGAGTAGGTGCCCGAGGATTTTCCCAGCGTCCTGGAATTCCACCATAGAAATAACGTAACGATATCGTAAAGACATTGTCAAATCATGTGCCTACTGGGTTGTAGTTCGTCTTAGCTTTATTCAACTAATAGTAGCTCTAGCAGTTAGGAATGGAATGGTAATTCAACAATTTGATGCCTCCACTGTTTACTTGAAGAGGAAGTATTGATGGAAGTTCCAAACTTATAAGTGGAAGGATTAAAAGCTCTCATTGATTCTGAAAAAGGAAACAGCGATTTGCGAAGAAAGGCAAAAAAAAATACTGAAAAAACTAGAGACTCGAAATAAGGTTCGTAACTTGAAAAAATCTCTGTATGGATAGTTTCAATCTGGAAGAAGCTAGCATACCAAGTTAGATGAAGATTTGCGACTGCTTGGACAACAATCATCTAACGTTGACCCCTGTGTTTACTTCCTAGATCAAGGGGAAGTTTTTTTTTTTGATTATTGTCTATGTCGACGATATGCTTTTTATCTAGAAAAATCTGGATAAGATAACAAAATTCAAAAAGGCTCCATCGAAATAGTTTGAAATCAAAGATCTTGGCGATGTGTCCTACTGACTTGGAATCGAGTTCACTCGTAAAAACTGAAAAATTGGTATGCATTAGACAGGATACATCCGAGAAATATTGAATCGATTTGGGATGACCAGTATCTACTACAATGGATGTCAACGTGAAGTTAATGAAGGCAGAAGAGGAACCCAGTGATTAAGAGAAGAGGCTAACATACAGGGAATGAATCAGTGCTTTGATGTACTTGGCTAAGGCGACCAGACTAGATATTGCGTTCGCAGTCAATTCAACACAAACTGCAGTCAGATCCACTGGTCAGAGGCTAATCGCGTTCTTCGTTATTTGAACAGCATCATGAATCTCGGATTGATTTTTAAACCAAATAATGATCCAATAAAGGGGTATGTTGACGCAGATTGGGCTAGTTGTTTGAGTGACAGAAGGTTCTGTCCGGATTTGTCTTTGTCTTGGCTACTGTTGGGATGCGAAGAAGCAGAGAACAGCAGCTTTATCTTTGACTGCATCTAAGAATGTGTCACGGGCAAAGGCAGCCAAAGAAGCAATTGCCTTACGAGGTTTCTTAGAGGAAATCTGATTCGAAAATTTAGCTGAAGTAACCAGGTTGAGTGATAATTTGTGTTTAGGTACAATTCATTTGCACGCAACCAAATGTTTAATATTCAAATTTGGCTAAGTTTAATTATAGTGGACTGTATTCCTTTAATAAAAGAGTTGGCTCTTACAGCTTTAAAGGATCAGTTCAAATAAATCACTAACACGTGTACTTTATCAACTTAACTTTATACTATAATAATTAACGATTATTAAATAATCGTGAAAACACGGGCATCGTGGTCAATTAAATTGAACCGGCGTATAACAATGCATCTAACCGAAACAGACTCTCTTCAAGGACGAAGATCCGTAGCAAGACCAAGCAAGACGACTTAATCGTAATATCGCTAGTTTGAAAACGAGTGGTGACGCTATCTCAATTAAAATCAGCTGAGTGATGAAATCATTTCAGGGCGAATGTACAAAATAAAAGTTTCAGATTTTGACTTTATGCTAGTCGCATAAACATATTCTATCCCTCTCTCTTTGCGCATTTATATTGAATACAACACTTATGCACTAAATCTTAATCATAATAACATGGAGATGTAATATAAGCGTAGACAAGGCGTATATTATTATTATTATTATTTTTCTCAAAGGTCGGAGAAACCCCTTTCAGAGCACCTAGCCATTAGGCCTTTGTACTC
>JAUESI010000038.1:9782888-9793758 GCA_032275145.1 Synergus laeviventris | reverse complement strand
TAATTTATATTTGCAGCGAAAACCTCCTACGATATCATATTCTATTGATATATCGCGAGGTTTGTCGGCTTCGACTTTCGTCTTACGTATTTCACGTTGTGACGTAAATCCAAAATGACCATACGTATGTACGTATAATGTAAAACTCAAAAGGATGTAATAGTGTGGAAAAATTAAATAAACGTATATATAGAGATAAAACGAGTTTATTTATCCTTAACAAGAATATAACAGGAATAAATGACATACAATTGGTAATAATAGAATGATACACTAAAACCATAAAAATTAAGTTATTTGTGCCTCCAAAAGTATTCATGTAGTTTCCTAGGTGTATTTTACCTGTTTTCTATGTAAAATAACCTTATTTAAGTCATTTTATTTAAAAAAAAAAACCCAGTGAAGAGTCATTGCATGAATAGCTCAACGCAAAGATATTCTTTGTCATAGCTGTCGTAAAACCATACAGTCTTGGAAAATAAGTTAACAGCGTTCCAACTTTGCTTTCAACTGCTAATCTTTATAAGTTGGAGTTCAGAAATTTAGCAACTAATGAGTCGTTAAAAACTACAAGATTCCTAATTTATCCTATCTTCTAAACTCAAAATAAAAATATTTGCCAGAATTAAAAAGATAAAGACGATTCAATATTTCATTTGCCAAGAAGTAGAATATCTTTCGCATACAAGGCAAATAATAATAATTGCACCTTCACACGACAATGTGTATAATCAGTGTCTGCATTTCCCTATTTTATATAAATTTAATATATATCTTTTTTTTATTAATGTCGTATCTGACTCTGTGAGCTTGATATTAATAATTGATAATCGATAAGTCACCAAAAATCATTTACTATTTTCGTTGCGCACACGTTGATATTGGTGTAAAGTTCATGTGTTATTCATGAAAAATAATATCTATGCTACAAAGTAAAACCGAACTTATAGTTAGCAAAAATTAATATAAAAGTTAAGATCCAAAAGTGGTGAAGTATAAACAAAATATTTCTTGTAGAAAATGAACTCTTCTAATTTGATAGTGTAAAAAATGAGTGTGGAATTTTTTCTCATCAAATGAGTATACTAATTGTAAGAGGATGAATGAACAATAGCTGAAAATTGACACAAAAATATTAAAATACTATTTGATAAGGTAATTTTTATTGCTGCAAACTTACACAATATTTCAGCATTCTACTTTCGAAGAATATAGTTTTTCTCATACACTTGTACTTTTTGAAGGAAATTCATCCCCACAAAGCTCGTTGAACACCTGAAAGTTGATTGTGGTCAGCCAAATTTCTCCATATAATTCGGGATAATCTCCATCGCATTACATTTCCACGAGGTCGAGAGGTCACAACACATCGACCTGTTAATTGTCTCAGTGCCGATTGGCGTGGCACAAAATCGAAATCTTTACTGGCGCAATCCTATTTTGTAGTAAAGAGAAATAGACATAGAATAAATTGATATCATCGAGTGAATAGTATAATTTAATAATAGAAGGGAAGTTAAATTAACACAAATGTAATTATTTACCCTTATTTCTTGTGGTAAAATTTTACATCTTTTTATGGACACCAGACGTAAACGAGTTGGTGCATATTCTTTGGCGAGTTTTCGTCTTTTCATGTCTCGCATTGTAAGCCATTTCGTCCATTTGTTACGAACTTGCTGGAACTATAAACAAAAATATAGAAAAATAATTATATTTAAAATGAAGAAAAAATGTAACTTTTAATAATATTGTCTAAATTACACAAGCGTGAAGTATATTTAATTAAAATATTGTTCAATGACAATATCATGATTAGTTATGATTGAAAAGATCGATAAATACTATTAAATGTATGGGAAATATTTTAGAAATAATAAACCTTCATATAAAAAATCTTTAGAAACTAAATAAGGAATGGAAAACAGAAATCAAGACGCAAAATTATACCTGAAAGATAGGTTAGCTTTCCATTGTTTTGAATTTCCAGTTGCAGTATTCAACAAAAAGAGTTTCTAATTTACCATTCACATGTATTTTCATTTATTCTAAAGAAATTGGTATGACTTACTCCATATCCTGCTAGCTGAGGACTTTGACCAACAATTTTTGAGAGCACGGAAACTCCTTGTGACAACAACGACATTTTAATAGCAAGCACTGGCAAGCAGACGACAATAATTAAAGCTGCAGTACCGCCAGCGGCCAGGCCCCACACTAACAATAAATTATTCTACCGCTACCGACCCACACATACATTGAGGTACAGATGTAGCTATTGAACAGGGGCTTTTTTTGGACTTAAATATTACCTTTTTTATTAAACAAACAGTTCTAAATTCAAATTCGATTTCCTCATTTTAACCATGAAATATTCTCTTGCTCTCTATTTAATATAATCTCTCGGTCTCTCCTACTTAGCTTCGAAATGTAGGCTTTTCATTTTATGAGGAGTATTAAAATGATAGGTACATTTTTTTCGCTCTATATGAATATTTCTATTAAAGTGAATTGTGCTGCAAAGTCAAAATATCTAATTATAACATTTGTTAAGTCAAATGAAATCGAATTTTGAAATTAGAACTGACCCACTTATTGAATAATTTGAATTGAAAATCTAATTTTAGACTTTAAAGATCACATACCTTATAATTTCCCAAAAACTGAAGATATGAATTTAATAATTGAGAATAAACAAGGTGGAACAAGAAAAATTAACTTTCAAAAAGAATTTCTTCCATAAAAATGAAATAACAATCCACTGGAAATATATGTAAGTTAAAATTAAGAATGTGAATGGTGGCTGGAAACTTAAGAATTCATCACAAATAAAATTAATTTTCGGTTAAAGTCGCTTTTCTCTTAAGATCAATTAGTTAATATTATCAATCTCATAAATAAATTTTAAAAATGTAAATACAATCTAAGATTTTATATTATTACTAGTCTAGTTTCCAGTCGCCCATCGCCAGTACAAATACTAAATAAGAATTAGAAAAGAACACTTTATTTTTGTTTCCAAGCTTCTTTATTCGCGTTCAATCGTTGTTGCCATTATGCATACGTATGTACAACTGCTGTTAACCAAACCCGTTCTATCAAAATTGTGAGCTTTAAAAATTCTCCCAATTTTTTTGATACTTTCTGTTCGATGTCGACTGGATAACATATCAAAGACCAAGCATTCATATAAAACTTGAAAAAAGAAACATATTTTATCGTAGAAAATGGATCTAGTTGCTCTGCACATCTACTATAGCAGTCAAAACTCTCTCCCTAATCAATTATTATTGAAAACAAAAAGTGACTTTGTTCCCGATCGTTAACCACTGAAATCTACATTTATAAAATTTGATCGCGCCTGCAATTCTTTTAAAACACCACTGACGTGATAAAATTAAAGATGACAACGATTATTTAACGACAATAAAGAAAAATGAGGTGCTTCGAGTATCGCAGATATAAGATTTTTTATTATCTTCACATAATAATTAGAAAATATAATTAACCGCGCTAAATTATGTTTGAATTCGCTGATGTAATTGCGATTTAGTGTACGAAATAGCCTGCGTAGTTTGCCTTTCTCGCTCGCGATCTTTCCTACGGAATTCTTTTCGATGGAAAAAATGTCTTAATAAACGTTTTGAAAGATGGAACAGTCGACTGATGAAGAGACTTGGCAGCTCGATATTTTTACCTTTTCGCAAAACGAGCCACCGCATTTCATCTTCACCCGCGCTCCTTTTCCGTGTCGATCGTCTGGTGCTCGTCGAGGAAAGTCCTATCGATTCGAGAAATGAAATGCGATTCATCCCGGTTAATGGATTCGAAGAAAGGCAAACTACTTTGACTACTATACGCCGGTGTTCACTATCCGGCATGTCGTTGGGGCGGAAAGTAGTTATTTTTTCTTTTGGGCTTTCTCGGCAGCCTTGGTTACTTTTCCTGAGGCGTCCTTGAAGTTGACAGCCTTGATGACACCGACTGCGACGGTTTGACGCATGTCTCGTACAGCGAAACGTCCCAAAGGAGGGAATTCCTGGAATGCCTCGACACACATTGGTTTGGTTGGAACCAACGTAACGATGGCGGCATCTCCTGACTTGATGGCCTTGGGGTTGTCTTCGGTGGTCTTTCCGGTACGACGGTCGCACTTTTCCTTAATTTCTGCGAATTTGCAAGCAATGTGGGCTGTGTGACAATCCAGAACAGGCGTGTATCCGTTGCTGATCTGACCAGGATGGTTGAGGACAATAACCTAGAAAAAAAAGAGAAGAAAAGTTAGTTGGTTTAGAAATTAAATAAAAAAAATATTATCTTAAAAGAATAATAATAAATTGTAGTCACTCAGACGCATTCTGCCATCAACGAACTAAGTTCTCCGGTGGAAACCGCGAATGATAAGGAATGCTTTCATCATAGTAACGAACAATTCTAATTACATTACTGAGTCAATAATTAGTAAATTATAATTACTTGTGCGGTGAAGTCAGCAGCACCCTTGGGTGGGTTGCTCTTGGAGTCTCCAGCGACATAACCACGACGCAATTCCTTGACGGAGACGTTCTTAACGTTGAAACCAACGTTGTCACCAGGAACAGCTTCAACCAAAGCTTCGTGGTGCATCTCGACGGACTTAACTTCAGTCGTCAAACCAGCTGGGGCAAAAGTGACAACCATACCTGGTTTCAATACACCAGTCTCAACACGACCGACTGGTACCGTTCCAATACCACCAATCTTGTAGACATCCTGGAATCACGAGCAAAATTTATTATTAACATTAATAGAAATACATGAAAAATTTAACGATATAGATTATGTAATAAAAACAGAAATTATAGAAGAGATCAGACACCTTCTACCATCAACAGACCCAAAGGTCCTCCGGTGGAAACCGCGAATGAAGTTTTTGGTGTATCATCATATCAAAGATATCTAGTCTACAACTTTTTTCTTTAAAAAAAATTGAATTTTACCTGGAGGGGAAGACGCAGGGCCTTGTCGGTAGGTCTGCTGGGTTGTAAGATGGCATCAAGAGCTTCGATGAGGCACTTGCCTTCAGCCTTGCCTTCTTTACGTTCAACCAACCATCCCTTGAACCAGGGCATTTTGGAGGATGGCTCCAACATGTTGTCTCCGTGCCATCCAGAGATGGGAACGAAGGCGACGGCAGCTGGGTTGTACCCAATCTTCTTGATGTAGGAAGATACTTCCTTCTTGATTTCCTCGAAACGGGCTTCGGAGTATGGGGGTTCGGTCGAGTCCATCTTGTTGACTCCGACGATGAGCTGCTTCACTCCCAAGGTGAAAGCGAGCAGAGCGTGCTCACGGGTTTGTCCGTTCTTCGAAATACCAGCTTCGAATTCTCCGGTACCAGCTGCAACGATCAAAACAGCGCAATCAGCTTGCGAGGTTCCTGTGATCATGTTCTTGATGAAATCTCTGTGGCCAGGAGCGTCGATGATGGTGACGTAGTACTTGGCAGTTTCGAATTTCCAAAGAGCGATGTCAATGGTGATACCACGTTCACGCTCGGCCTTGAGTTTATCCAAAACCCACGCATACTTGAAGGAACCTTTTCCCATCTGAAATTAGAACAAATGAATTTATAAATCGTTTAAACTTTTATCAAGCAAAATATTATTTGATTTCTTAACAATATTACAAATAATTTTTTTAAGTATTATTAACGGGAAAGTTTATTTATATTTAAATTGATATTCAGACACTTCATACCATCAATGGAAATAAATCCTCCGGTGGAAACCGCGAATGAAGGATTCATTTTTGTCATCATCATACCAATATACAATATAATTAAAAATATTTTTTTGTTTCACAATTAAACTATTTATTGAAAATTAAAGATTAATCAAAATTAGTATGATAAAAAACTAATTCTTCGAACAATGACTAAGTGTTGCGACAGATGAATCATTCCGTCAACTTGACGAATGACGCAACTTTGTTGCAATGAAACTTCATTATTATTCACAAAAACTTTTTGAAAAAAAAAATGTATTTTGGAACTCTGAAATTTAAATTACCTCCTGGGCTTCCTTCTCGAACTTCTCGATGGTACGTTTGTCGATACCTCCGCATTTGTAGATCAAATGTCCGGTCGTGGTGGACTTGCCGGAGTCGACGTGTCCAATGACGACGATGTTAATATGTACCTTTTCCTTTCCCATGGTTAAAGTCTGGTGATATCAATCTGGTCAAAAACTGCAAGAGAAAATACATTTTAAAACTTAATCGAAAAAATCAACTTCCAAAATTTCAAAGCTTTCAGACAAACTGATTCAAATAACAAATTTTATAAAGTTGCGAATTTGCTACTCAGACACTTCAAGCCATCAATGAAAATTAATCCTCCGGTGGAAACCGCGAATGAAGGATTCAATTTTATCATCATTGTAACAATCAACAAATTATGGTTAATATTAGCGTACAGACATTATTTTCAAATTGTGAAAGCATCAAAATTCAAGAGCACAAGATAAAACAAATCAATAAAATTGAGTAATTAATTATTGAAATAAATCCAACAATTAGTTACAGAAATTAATTATTTCAATTTAAGTTCAAGGTGAAGCACGAGGTTGAGAAGATCCGACTCGTCACACAGCTTTTAGGTTATGTCTCCCATTTTCAAATTTTGCAAATAATTAAAAGCTGGAAAGGGAAAATCACGAAGAACAAGAAAACGCTTGCAGAAAAAATGCTTTACGATCGCGAAACGCGTAACTTCCTTTATCCGCCGTGCACGTGGCGGATGTCTGAATGTTCGAGAATTAAGAATGGCATCGGCCGCCATTTTGTAGGAGCCAAGTGCACCGCGACGCTGAGAATCGCCCTATGCCACGTTCTATAAAATAATTAATTTCAGCAAATTTTGATTCACTAAATGAAGAAAAAACGATTAACAATTTTTTTCAATTTCCGATTGAAGACATTTTTTCGAATCCTCTTTCTCTACTTCCAAACGACAAATCCAAAATAGAGAGATCACAATTTAAAAAACAAAAAAAAAAAAAAGAGAAAATTATCTTGCAAAGTACTTAGAAATATACTAGAACTGTTAAGAGAATCATCCTTTTTATGATTAGATTTAATTTAAGGTTATAACAATAGTAAGAAGGAAAAGTCAAGATGACTTATCTGTGGCAGATGTTACGACTTGTTGCTCGTGGTTAGATTTTTTTAGAGTTCACTTTCATTGCAAAAAATTGAGAACATTAAAAAAGCACAAGTAAAAAGAAGTCTATAAAAGGGTTGAGGTTAGGTTTTCGAATTTCGACTTTGAAAAATTTCAGACAAAAAGATGAGAAACTTAAGTCCAAATTGAAATTATTGAAAATGTTTCAGATTTTTTAAATTGCTTCAATAAAAGATCGAGCAACACTAGGAATTTTTAAGTAAGGAAGTAGTGGGATGACGAAATTCTGGACTTGTGAAGTTCCAGGAGAAGAGGTTTTTGGCATTTAAAACCGCAAGCACTAAGTTTACAGCACATAAAGCACATAATCCATCTTTTGTCTTCGTTTGAGAAGAGCGGAGGGCAGATCTGACAAACGACGGCCATTGTGCATCCGGTGATCGGAATTTTCCTAACGGTTCCGAGGACGAGGGAGTTGCAGGCTCCAGCTTGTCTTTTTTTTAATCGTCGAGGAATCCAAAAAATCACGATCACGGTGGCACTGACAATCGAAGAACTATATTGCAAGCTTCATCTCGCCGTTGGAAAACTTTGCATGCGGTGGCGGCCGGCGAAAAAGAATCGACCATGCGTTAATTTTTTTGAAGTCTATTTCGGGGAAGAAAATGAAAAACTCGCGAAACTTTTAGCACACACTACGAACGCGATATTTCCCGGAGAAATATTTTCAATACCTGATAACGGATGCTAAATTCTTTCGAGATGAATTTCTGGATTATATTTGAGCACAATATGCACCTACAACCACTCACCTCAAGATGCCACGACAGAAAGAGATCGTCTGAACGAAGCAGCGTTGCCAGATGGCTGAGGTACTTTCCCCCCAGATGTCGCCTCAATTCCCACAAAAAAAAAACCCACTAAATTTAAAAACCTTATATAACTAGTAAAATTATATTAGCTATAGAAGTATTTGGATTTTTTAAAAACAATAATTAACGTCATGGGCACACGTTTTGTGTCTCGAAAAGGTTAAAAGTGACAACAATTATTTTTGCTATCAATATGTTATTGAAAAATTAATTCGATGATCAAAGCGGAACTAACTTTTAATAGCTTTTAATGAAAACCAATTTAAAAGAAAAATACTAAAAAAAACACCACTAACTTTTCCCATGTTTCCCGTTAAACAATTTATAATAGTTTATCTCATCTAGTAGTAAAACCACTAATCTGGCAACAGTGGAACGAAATTCCAATGAAGAATGAACTTGAATCGAAATGAACAAAACAAATTTTTTCTGTGAGATTTCTAAGCGGAGATTATTAATAATTATAAACAGATAATTAGTGAGGTGTGTATAAATATTCGATTGGAAGATTTGGTTATTTGTATGTGAGAAGTAGGCTGTAGGTATTTTTTTAATTGGAGGGGGAAGAGTACTGAGAAAGCACTTTGGGTTGGATCGAGACTATATATACAACACTTATGCATATATGTCATATATGTGCATTGGAGGTATAGAAGTCGAAGGTCGTGTTGGGGAGGAATGTTATATGCATTTGCATTTTGTTTTAATGTGTTGCTATAGAGTCTAGACTAGCAAACTAACATAGTCACTACAGTATAGTATCATGTGGTGTGAGCTGTGAAAGGATTAGAAGAGCATGGAAGAGCATATTATATTTCACCTTTATGGATATCCCAAGTGATACAAATTTATTGAATTCATTTCTTCTAAAGCTCCTAAAATAAAAGGAAGAATGTATTTTTATTAGAGCAGGATTCGAATTTTATCCGGTTATTTGTTAATACGGTTTTACAAATTTTTGTTTATATTTTGTATGTTAATTGGAATATTACAGGAAAAATATAGCAGAATAATCTAAAAAAAACTTAGATCATTTAGATAGTGTTTATTTCCTTGTTTTTATTTGCTAACTTTATAAGTTATTATACAGATAAATTATCATCTTGGTATTAATTACATGCAATAAAACTGTACTCCTATATTTTATATTTTTAGGTGTCATCATAAAATATAAATGTAGAATGTTAAAAAAATGTTGTAATATGATGACTCAATGCCTTTTATAGACTTCAGGCTAAAGACCTCAAGACGATCTAGAAATTTTAAAAAGGTAGACAGACTAACGGTACTGGATCGAATTCCACAGCGATACTTATCTGGTGCACTAAATAATCGAAGTAGACTAATTAATATGAATAAAAATATCTTTTGTGTATTTAGAAATATTATTTAAAGTAGCATTACATTTTTTGATAATTATTATACAAAAAACATTAGTTTGGGAATAATTTCTCAAACAATATAGATATGTATTAAATTTTATAAATTAATAAATGAATAATAACTAGGAAATATATATTAAAAAAAATGGAAGGAGGATTGGTAATAAATTTCTATTCTGATAATATTTATAAGTAATGTTAATCTTTATTTCGTGACACGCACACATATACGCACATGTGCGTCAACTTTTATCGTTGTTTGCTATAAGAATGATGATTGGTCATGCATGATGAAATAACATTTCCACACATTTCTTCCTTATTCACTGTCTCTCTTACTTTTTGTCGTTTTTTTCGTGCCTCTCTCTCGCTCAAAGTTCTTGAGGTCGATGGCAATTATTCAATTATATATTACATGTTTTTATATATATTTATATTATCATTCGTATTTACAAAAGATCGTTTGTTAAATGTTTATATTTAGTATCTCAAATCGTTAATATATTTATAACTTGATTCCTGAGTGAAAACCATTCATTAAGAGCCTCGTCGCGAGACCAAAGTTTTTTTTCATCTGTAATATTTTTCCAAAAAGTAGATATGAGTTTCTTTTTCTAACTTTTAAATCCAAGTAAATTATGTTTTTTTTTCTTTATCAGAACTTTCATCAGAAAATTGTGAAACCATTCGGATTCGGCGATTAACTAAAGCCGCCCTAGTTTGCAGATCTCTGAATATTTTAGCGAGTTTTATTTTTCCATCTGGACTAATTTAAAAGCCAGTAGAAGAGCAGATAATTGCAGTAAAAGTTTTAACATTTGCAGGCTTTATATATTTTTGAGGAAAATTCTTTTGGACGCTATTTCAATATTCCGATATCTTTCGCTGGATTTTTGCATTATTAAATAAGTTAATTAAATTTATATTTACTAAATAATTAAGGAAAAATAATGTATCAATGAAGGTAAATTTACGAGAGGGCAATAAACAGAAAGAAATGTTTGAACTGTAATCCTAATTTAATCGAAAGTGAAAACTTTGGTCTCTCGATAAAAATGTGCAAAGGCGAGTCGTAGGATTATTTACAAATTGGTTTAATACTAATGATTTAGTAATTTTAATCTGTACTTTTTACATTTTTTTCATTTAACGCTAATAAACATTTGAATAAAATTAATGGCATATATATTATTAATAATCAAAAGCGAATAGATTATTAGACGCAACCAAACAAATATATTTTTTAATTACATTGCTTTCAATTATTATTAATGAATATTAAACAAATAACAAAGCTGTATTGAAATTCATTAAGTTTTAGAATTTTCTTCCATGGGTTTGGTGAAAAAAATGTCTCGATTTTTTGATGTTTTTAAATACGATCTTTTTAAGGAATTTGTCTCCTTAAACAAATTATTTCCTTCGGAAAGAGACTATTTTTTTACCAAGCTAAT
>JAUESI010000038.1:9765488-9782788 GCA_032275145.1 Synergus laeviventris | reverse complement strand
AATTGATGAGGAAGAATCCTGAATTTTTCAGCAGCTCTCAATTTTATTTTTATTTGAGAAATTTAAAAACATTTTTGAACAATGTGCAAGTGAGTTCAGTGATCGATAAGGGTCTAAGAGTATATTTTATATAAATTCCTTTTCGAGGTAATACCATCTCATAATAATGTACCCGGAAGATGGAAGACCCTCTTGATAAAAAGATACTGTAGATTGTGAAGAATCCCCACTGGTAATCGAGAGCAATGATCAGCAATGTGCCAGGGAATTTTATCTTCTTTTCCAATGAAATTTTTATTCTTTAAAAATTTAATTTAATAAAAATCCTATTGCAGTTATTATATAAGTTAAAAATAAAAATTCACTTGCACTTTGCTCGAACTAATTTTCAGAGATATTAAACACACAACCATGATTGATCACTGATTAAATTTAAACCTACATAAGGCTGATCAAAGTTTTTTCCTTCGTCGCAGTGCAAATTTACGAATTTTTAATAAACTTACTGAGAGTGACGATTGGTTAATTCTATCGTGTTATTAAAATTTCAGTTTTTCAATCATTCAATTATTTAATCGTTCACTCATCCTTTTTTAAACATTTTTTGTCCTAATTTTCACTTGACAATATCCTCGCTATGTTTCACTTCTTATGATCGCCGCTAATTACGTTTGAACAGTTCGTGGGAGTAACTACGGGAGACTAATATCGAATTACAAAACGTGCAAGCTTCTTTGTGATAATTATCCTCTGATAGTGAAGGTTTCAGTGGGCTCAAGAGGTTTCATGAATCTCGATCGTATTCTGGTATTCTCGTGGTTTTCTCGTTATTCATTATTTTTTAATTTATTAATTTTACGAACGACCGCGTGAAAAATTGAAACGACACTAGCATACAAACACTAGCTAATTGATATTCAAGGGAATTTTAAAGCAACATTATTGGCAGTCGAACAGCGTTTTCGATTCCTTTTTTTTAGAAACCTAACAACTTTCAAGTGAAGACCTTCTAGCTCTTCCCAGTTAAAAAGTTTCCAATTTCTTTCCAGTTTTTCCCAGGGGTACTTGTCGATGTTTGAGGGGATGTTTACAAACTCTTGGAAATCCATAACGAAACTCACGTGGGAAATAATGAAGTTAGAAAAGGAAGTAAATCTTAGAATAAGGCAAAAATATCGATAAATTAACAGTTATTATTTGAAAAAATAATATCTTGTAAGTCTAAGAAAATTCGAAATGATTTTTAATTTGAGATGACTAGGGATTGGAAAGCTTTATAATTCGGAGTGAGTTTAGAAAGGTTATTTTATTTATTATTTACAATTTTCCGATGCCTTCAATTCTTGATTTTGTGGAATGTTGAATAAAGTAATATATGAATCCCTTCTAATCTCAAATTTCTAAAGCTTTCCGATTTAAAGTAAAATATTTCTTTTCAGATTTACTTAGAAGTTATTACGTTCCTTGGAAACTTTTAGTTTTCCAGTATCTGATATTTTGTAATAATATTACAGTTTGTTACAAGTTATTATTGTAGTCGCGTTTCTAGTGTCTACCAGTATTTTTATTTTGTATTTTTATTAATACCGTACAAATTTGCAATGGACCTAGCGTATCGTGTGTTCCTAAAATCGTAATTTCTAATATGTTGTCGGTGTTAATAAAAAATTACAGCTATACGACTTAAAGCCAAGTTACAAGATCGGAAATTCGGGATGTTAGGAGGAATACGTGAGAAATAGGAGTACAAAGTTAGGGAAATGTTATCATTGATTCGAATTCGTTCTAGCGTTATCATAAGATTTCCAGTAAACTTGATCTTTTCAAGATTTAAAGTCCTTGCCGAAAACAGCTGACGAGATTGCATGAAAAAATTCTACTTCTGGATCTCAGAAGGAAAAGGAAATCGTTTGAAAATAAATAGGCAGCATTGGAGTTTCCTAATTGGAATATTTAAACGAATATTAAATTAATTAGGATTTATATCCACAATTTCAAATTGAATGTCTAAGCTTTCAATTTAGAAGGCTTTAAAATATTAATTATTTAAAGAAAACTCACGACTAATTTTTTCTATCTTCAGTCTTTAAAGAGAAACGATAAATAAATTTAATTTAAATCATCTTTTTAGCAAAATGTAGTGTCTTTTACATTTCTTTTCAATTTTAAACTTCGTAATTTCCTTTTCTTGAACTAAAATCTCATCCCCTTTCTGACAAGGACGAGCAATATGCACGCTAACTTACAATCAGAGCCTGGTGCAAAAATAGAGTTCCCAAAAATCCTGGGTTGAAAAAATTCCATGAATTTTATTCGACGGTTCTATAGTTAGGGAAATTAACATATCATGCTTAAAATTTTTTTAATTACTTAAATATTTCTCAAATCATACTTCTGTGAATTTGTGACGTAATTAGGACAATTCGGAATTAACATTATTAAATAGATATATCAGTTTTCCTAAAAATGAAGCAGCCAAATATAATGCATCTTAGCGACTGTAATTTGTAACTCAGAAGATGGTACATGGTCCTTAATCCAGGATGTAGGAACCCTACACGAAAATTCGGAAGCAATGATGTTGAATGGTGGCTTTAGTTGGTCCCGAACGTGAGTTTAAGTATTTTTACGTTAGTTACGTTACTCCTAACAATAACGTAATGAAACACCGCAGATCTCACATTTTTGGCAACAGGGCGCGCTTCAAACACCAACCCCTCCTCCCAGGCCTCTCATCTTAATCGACTTTAATTCTCTTTAATTAAATTACAATCTAGCTAACGTATGTAATACCTTCAGCGACACAAAGTGTGAATCCTAAATCCATAAAATTTTTAATCCTCTGGCAGTTTATTTACAGTGCGAGTCAATCTGGACGTCCAATCAAGACTCTCGATCAATAATCGACTCGAACCTCCTTTGAACGAGGCACGATGGAACCTGTATCAGGAAAATTCTCTCGGAAAAAAATAAAGCTATCTAGAAATTCTTGGAAATCATCAGACATCTTCATCTCTTGCTGATCCTACAATATTTACAAAAAGATGACGATCATATAATTGAGAAACTTCGAAGAACCATTCACCTTTCTAGAATTATCGTCCTCTCCATTTTCACTCGCGGTATCGCCTTTAGCTTCAGCAATCGTCGCGAGTCTTTCAGTCGTAATTTCGTCTTCTAATCCATTTGTAGGATCGCTCTCTCCAGTTTCATCAGAGTCAAAATCAATGGTCCTATTATTGAGCTGAATTTTCATTTTTTTCTTACTCTCATCACTCGAAGAAGCTGTGAGAGAACAGACCCTAGATATTCCTTCTTTCACGCATTTTTCACACCTGGAAGATTCATCACTCTGGCATCGAAAACAAATCAGATCGCCATCATCCTGATCAGAAATTTCACAGTGGATGCATCTTCTTGGGTTGGAACCATTGAAGCTGCACTGAGGACACGATGAACATCCGTCGGAAGTTTCTTCCTTATTTTCTTCATCTTCTCTTCTTTTAATTTGCTGATCAGGATCATCACTGGGATCATCACAGCTGCAAGGATCCGAAGCATGAGGATGATCTAGTCTTTCCTCGATGAATTTCCCAAAGGCATTGGGTGTTTGGGGCCTGTAGGAACACTTTTTGCATATTAAATCGCACTCGCTGCAGAGAAGGAGGTTTGATTTACTCCCAGGATGTGAGGAATAACCATTGCAAGTTCCTAAGTATTTTTCCTTATCCTCTTCGTTGTCGCTTTCAAAAAGCCTCTGGCTAAAGCTGCCGATTGATTTGCTGTCGCTGGACCTACCATCGATTCTGGAACTTCTGCCATCGTCGAGAAGGTCATCATAGTCGAGGGTTGATTGTTCGAGGTATCGGTGGATCCTCTCGATTTTCGTCTTGCCGCGCTCCCGCGGCTGTTTTTCTCGTTAAATAATGCTTTCTCGGTTGCGTTCATTGTCCTCAATGCTGGAAGTGGAACTGGCGCCACCAATTTGCATTTCGATTTCTTTTAGACGATTTTCCACTTCCCATTGTTGCTGGTTGAGTTTGACGCTCATGGCGGCATTTTCGGATTCAAGGCAGACGAGTCGCTCCCGAAGACGTTTAATTTCAGCAAGGAGGACCTCGTGGGTGCCGAGGACAGGAGTCGTGCCTTCGCTTACGAGCTGGGTCATGCTGTTGCAGGTCATTCCTGAAAAATAAGGAGAAATTTAGTTTTTCGAGTGTCTGGTATTGTAGAAATGAAAAAGAGGAAAGATAAATGGCAAGCTTTTTAATGTAGTTTCCTGTTAACAACTTTTAACGACATAAAGGTTAGCCTCCGTTCTAAATTCGAAGCTTCTGCAAATTCAGCAAATTCAGAGCTACTCAAATATTATTTGCTTCAGCCTCAAGAAAACAGACTTTTAAAAAAAGAAAACAATTTCACCTCTTAGATGAAACACACACAGAGTAAAACTAAATAAATTTAATCTTTCGAGGTATCTTAATTTCTCATAAATAGGAAAACAGATTTATTCAAGTTTTCATATTATCAGAATCCAATTTGAAAAATAAATATTAAAGAACCAAAAAGGGAAGTACACAATTTCTCAGGTACGTTGAGAGAACAAGTTTTCTGTCAGATGGAAATTATGATTTTCCTTCATAAAACTGACATATTTTCATGAAGTGCACATTGCACATTTCTCGTAAAGTTATTTCCTGCAATTTCATATTCGTACATATATCTTCCAGGTCTAGTAAATGCTGAAAAGTCAGATACCGGTTTTTCCTAGCTGTTTGTGATTAAGAACTTTTATATTAATGGAAAAAGTGATATTGTTTTCACGAATATGTGTTGTCGCATATCCGCTCCCATGTCAGGTTGCAATTTAAAATTCATATCTCGTAAGCGACTGCCATGCTATGATACCCATCAAAATCCCGTTTGAAATATACATCATGGTAACTGTTGAAAACGTGAAAAAAAATAGAATGTTGAGAGCTCTTTCAAACACGTACAAGGCACATATTTCTTTCTCAGAATTCAAATTTACATTAGTCTCGATTTATTTTTGATTTACTGAAAAAGCTAATACAACTTTAATATTTATAGCATCATTATTTAAAAATTCAAAATTGTATTCGAAATTGAAATGTATCTTTAAAAAATATAGTTATTAACAATTTTTATATTCGAAAGGGCTTAGGATTGTTAAGGCTTCGAAATATAAAACGATTGCAAATATACATAGTTATTTCTAGGGGATAACTCCTAGCAATTTTGATGTACACCTGAATTCAAGAATTTAAAAGAATTGACCCTTGAGTTTTTGATTTAGAAAAAAAATTGTTGATGACATTTTTTTCCAAAACCTGACTTTATTTTTATAAAACATTAAATCTTGATGGTTTTGGTCGTTTTAAAATAATTGGATAATTAAAAATTAAAATGTAATAAATTTTACCAGAGTGAGAGGATTGTCTTCCAGTTGAGAGTTGAGCTATTCCTAAATGAGCTGCTCTGGTTGTAGGATCTTCGCTGCTGTGGCTGCTGGCTGCACTGGTTGGACTATCCGGATTCCTGGCATTGCTGTTGAGGTTGCTGTTTCCACTAGGTACACCACGAGATGGAACAGGACTAGGGCTTGGTGAAAAGACCGAATGGCTCACTGAAAATGGATGGGTTGATTTCAAATCGATCGGTGAGATCCACATTTCCTCCAAAGGTATCCGACCTCGAGACTCTATCAAACCTGGTGTGCTCTGACATCTACCCATCGCAGCTGTAAATTTAAATTTTCAATTTTCAATTCTCAATTTTCAACTCTAAGCCCCCGTATACCAGAAATGTATTTTTTTAAATTTCTTCCTCATCGATTTAGTTACAATTTTTCCATTTTAATTTCGAAACTTAATTAATTAGTGATAACTTTCATTCCGAAGTTCCAGACACTTATTAATTTTCGTTCAATTTCAAGAAATCAGAAATTTAATCATTGGATTTCGAGCCCTTTGGGAGACAGATTTGCCACATGCGTGGTTGAATTCGCATTTTTCTGCAATAACTGCGGAAATGTATCATACGTATCACTGGAAGGGGTGGGTGATAACACTAGAGATTCACTGTAATCAATGTGTCCAGATTCATTTCTGTCCCATTTGAAATGATAAGTAAATAACTCATTGACTAAGAATTTAAATCGGAAAATTTGTTTCAGAAGTATAAATAAAAAAATACTTTAGAAAATTATATATTTTTAGAAGCAACAGATGATAGAAGGTAATAAAAGCAGAAAATGCCCAATTTAGAAAAGACCTCATTTTCAATGGGTTGAAATGTTAGTTATAGGGGAATTTTGGAAATGAAATTCTGCTTTAAACCACAAAACATTAGCAGCTGCAAAATTGAGTTTATATTCGCAATGCAGAATGTCAAACTTAATTTATATCTGGATTGTGGAGAAAACTGTTATTGCAATGCCTGGAAATGCAGACATTTGAGTTCTACATCACTACTGCAACTCAACTTGCCCGAGGGTCGGTGAACCACACTGCCAGTTACGAAAACAACGAGTGTGCTATAGCAGTGATACTGATTTGCAGGAATATTTCCATCCTGGTTTTTATTGCACGGACAATCACACAGTAACAAGAATGAGGAGGAATAAGCTGCAGCTGCTGATCCAGTCGACGTTACAGAAAAACATCCCTTTTTTGAATTCCACAATCTGAACAGTCCCATTTTTTACACAATTTTGAAAAAAGAAATGAAAATGGTAAAAAATGTACTCAATTATAAGGCAGAGATCCATAACTTCAATTCGAATTTTAATTTCTTTTGAAATAATTTACTTTTCAAACATTTTTAATAGCTTTTAAATATAAAATGAATTGAATCTTTCTATTTAGATAAATAATATAATTTTTTAAAAGCTTTCGTTTATGTCACTATCACTAAACTTCCTTTATTTCGGTGGTTAACATGTTTCGGCAACAAGTGGGTACGAGGTGTCTACTTGATATCCGACATCCTCTCTTACCCTCTTTTATATTTCTCAGTGTACGTGCAACCATTCATGCAGTTACCACTTCAAGGTCCAAGTGCAAGCACTTCATAAAGAATCAATACGAAAAAACGTAATTGAATAAAAAAAATAACTCTTCATTTTACAAAAAAATATATATTTTCCCTGACTAAATAATCAATTATTTTGAAAATTAATAAATTTTTTAGTTCCATACATTTTATGTCTGCCTCCCTTCGATCGAAAACAATTGCTCTCAATCCTTTGCAGTCCCATTATCATTTCTATAATATTTCTATATATACGTTTAGAGTTTTTTAAGCAAATATTCTAACATTCGAGGCAGTTTAATTCACGAAGGCTATTATTAACTTATCAGATTTCAATTTCGGGAATATGTCAGAGTTTAGGTAGTTAGCTTGGACCTTAATTTCAAGAAGTGTTTTGAAAACAAGATGAATTCTATTTTAGAATTTTGAAATAGCTTTACCCTTCCCTTCAATTTATTTTGTATAATCTCCATAGAATTTAATCGACTATTGAAGTTACTTTGTCCATAAGCTTCGATTTTTTGTTAATATTCAAAAACTCACCCTTTTCGAGTGGAGCCTTCTTGTATTTTTCCAGTCTCTTAACGGCGATGGCTTCCAATCGCACCCTTGCGGCCGGATATTCCTTGAGGACGTCCCACATGTCCTTCTTACTGAGGACGAAGAGATCCGAGTAGCCAACTGATCTCACGCTTGCTGTTCGTCGGTTACCTGCGTTGATTTAGCCATTTATCGGTTATTAAGGAGTGCCAAGCATCTTAACTACTTCCGCTTTTATTTTGTTCTCTATTTATTATTAATGCTCAATATTTTTTATTTTATCCCTACCCTAGGGAATTTTGGTACAAGTATTTTTAGTTTTCATCACTTTAACAGAAGGAAATTAAAATCGTGTAGGAGGTAAAAAATTAGTGCAAAATATCAAAAGGTGATAAGTATCAAGTCAGAAAAGAGAAACAATTATCATAGCATTAATAAAAAAGGGGATGAAAAATATTCAATTGACAACAATGTATCTAATGCAGGAAAATACAAAAAAATTAATTTCGGTCAAATTCTCTTCATTAAGATAAATTAAAATGGACAATGGAAAATAATTTCCATTAATTTCCCTAAAAATAAATTCAGGGCTAGGTGTTTTTTCATGGGTTACAAATCTGCAATAAAATTACTCAACTACATGTTTTAGACTGAACAACTAGATACCAATTTTCTACAAAACAAGTGCTGAACAATAAATTGATAGTGTCTTTATCACAATAGATGAACCACAGAATGGATCGAATAAACGAATAATAATTATTTGCAAACGTAGCAGAAGAGTGAAATGTAAATAACGCGTTGCGAATGGTAGCTGAGAATGAAAAAAAGAGATATATAGAGCATGAAGGACGAGAATCAGATTAGTTTTTCTATCGGACTCATTTGCAACGCAATACGCTTTCAGTTCGTTCTGCTCACTAGTTTTTATCCATATCAAACCTAAACCAATTTCCCGATATACTGACAGCGCAATTATCGATTATATTACATATATATTTTCATCTTTAAAAAAAAATTCCACACGTCACTCTACAAAATTAGATGCCCTAGTTTCTTTAAATTTACATTAGGAAGGTCTAATAATTAAAAATCCATTAAATATTTTTTTCTTTGTAAGTTAAGTAAAATGTATTTTCCCTAAAGAGGAAAATGGGCGAAAGAAAAGGAGAGTTAATTCTATTTCTAATGCAATTAGACTTTGCTTAGCTCTGCTTTGCATGACAAACAGGATTCTGCGAATAAAATAGAAACTTGCTATGGGTCAGTAAAGACAGTGGAAGGGACGGAAATTTATGTATTTTAGTAGCGTAACTACTGCATCGTGCAATACTGCAATGCGGAAGGGAGAAGAGAGAGCAGAGAGATTTATGAAGACTTTAGACCCTCCAGAGAATCAAGTGTTTTACGATTTTTCAGTAGGTGGCTATTATTTTCATCCTGATATTAGATATTACCTTTTGATACTCAAAGATTTATTAACTCTACCAAAGAATTACCAAAGAGTCGTTAAACTATTGTAACATTTTTCATACACTCTTCTTCAAGAATATTGTCTTTTTTATGATATTTGATCTTTTTATTTATATCCCCAAGATATTTTATTTACTCTTAGGATATTTTTAATTTATCATGCAGGTTTTTTCTAAGCTCATTGAACTTCTAAGTAAGATAAAAGTAAAATATTAAGGGTCTTGGATTCAAGTACCGGTGACATAATTCTATTTTTATTTTATTCAAGTAATATTATAATTAGATATATTTTCTTTCTGTAGACATTTCTATTTAAAGATGAGAATCGATACAGAGCGAAAAAATATTTAATTATAATAATAATTGTTAAATAACAAGAAAAAATCGAATTTTAAATTAAGAACTTGGATTCAACATCTTTAAGGCTTTCCAATTGAAATGATTCTAAATATTTTTGCTGGTAAAGAAGAAGAGCAATAATAATAGTGTGTCATATAAAAGTGTAAAATTGTATAAACTTGTACAGTCGTGAATAGTAGGGGAGAACGAGTCTATTCGGGACACGTTTTTTATTATTTAATATGACGAATACACAAAGATGTTTTTTTTTAAATAACAAAAAAGTGACCCAAACAGCCCCGGTCTCCCCTATAATAATGAAATATGTATATATGATGATTAAATGGAGATGAATATAATGTGAGAATAAAAAGGGCGGGAGCATTACAGCGATCGAAATAGGTTGCTGGAAGCAACAATATTCGAAAAATAGAGGGTGGAACGAGCGAAGAATAAGGTGAGAATATTAAGTGGCGGTGCAATGAATAAAATAGCGTTGAGGTTGCCTACTATCGCAATGGGACGTAAAGCATTAGGAATTTAAAGGATGCACGTTACACAAACCACAAAATCGACACGTGGGATAATTTCTTAGCCACCTAGTTGTATATTTAAAGACTAAAGAAACATTTCTTAATCTAGAATGAATTTAATACAATAGAATTTTAAAAGAAACTCTTATTTACGATTCGGATTAGATTATAGGATTATAAGCTTACAGAGCTTTCATGAGAATAGGAGGACTTGATGCGATATAAGAAATAAAAAATTCTTAAAACGTGGTAGAGCTCAAAATAATTTCAAAAGATATTAAACTATTTGAGAAAATGTTGAGGGGAATAGGATCATTAACCCCTCGATACTTTCCAGTGATATAAAACAAATTTTGAATTGTATTTTTTCCCTTTAACAAAAACCATTAAAGTGAAAGTTTGAACTAATTCGAATAGTATTTTTTAGGACTGTACACAGAACGGAAAAGATAAATTGAGAAAGCACAAAGTAGCAATACTAATTTGGAATTGAGTGTGAGGTAGAGACAGAAATATAATAAAAATGGTCTAAGATTTGCAGAATATTTTTAAGATGAGATATAACGTGCACATTTCCCCAGGGTCGGCTCTTGGTTCGCTGAGAAGTCCTTTTATTTCTCGTCCTTCAATTTTACAAGACCCGTTTCTCTTGTTGCTAACGACTGTCAGTGAACTCGAAAAGTTACAAGAACAAAAGCAGTCTCGATTAAAAGAGAAGGAATTCTAGACTTTCGCACTCTTGATTCTTTCTTGGCTCTTACCAACGTGAAAAGTTCCCCTTGAGGGGTGCTTTCAGTTCTCAAGGTGCCCCTGGCGATAGTCTAGTTTCTTAGAGCCGGCCCTGTATTCTGTATTCACCAGTGCTTTCGTCCATGCAGTAAAAAGTTTTCAAATTCAGCGTGTCGTAGCAGCACTGTTCCTTTCAAGAGAATGGAAAAGTCCAAGAGCCACTCTAATTTCATAGCAGACTCATTCCAGTCGGACTAATAGTCAATTCTACGATAGCCAGTGGGAGGGATCCTCAGAAGATTTAAATTTAAATTCTCCTCTTCCATCAACAAATATTGGAGGTAAATTCCATACATTAATTAATTTATTAACATTTTTTGACTGAAGAGAAAAATTTAGGATGAAGCCAAAGTCCGATGAGATAAAAAATGCTCCTAAGATATTAAGGACGAGAACATCACGAATTTGTTAAAAATTTTAAACTCGTCGACGATCACGCAGCGATTGAAACATGCTTTTTTGATAAATTGAGAAGATATGGGAACCATTATTCTATCTCTTATCAATTTTGAATGTAACATATTGTTTTCGATTTTGATTTCTAGAACTTTAATTTACAAGGTGCGCTCAAATAATTTTTATTCTGAATTGACATTTCTGTACTGTTTTTCGAACACTGAAAAAAATCGAGTGAGTGTAATTGAAATTTAGGCCTAATAATTAATTAATAAATTCAATGAATATTTCAGTAGTAAAACCTCATTTAGGCCAGGCGATCAAAAATTCTACAATCCATTAAAAAGTTGTGAATTCTTCTCTCCTTCGAGAATTATGAACAAACTTTTTACTTTTTGAAAGAAAATAAACCCAATGAAATTTACATATAAGTATTGAAACTTTAAAATTTTCCAAGATACAAATTCTGAGTTGAGATTCTAGAATATCCTGTTGAGTGGGGAAAAAGAGTTTTCAGTAGTAAACCCGTTGATGATGTCAGACAAGTGAACCTTGGAATATCTTAAAGTAAATCTTCGATACTCTTTTCTTTCCTCGAATATTTTGCATATTGAATTAAAAAAAAATAATTCATTTTCAAATGAACAAATTAATTCAAATAAACTGAAAAAAAACATTTAAAAATTTAAAATCTCAGCACAAGATAATTAAATACTATTCAATTTAATTACACTCTTCGAAAAATAGTCAAACTAATCTGGATAATTGGATATATTTACAATATTTGAGACAGTTATCAAAATGGAGATATTAAAACTGGAATATTTTTAACAATAAAATTGAGAATGGAAAAGAATAATAAAATAATAAGAAATCAATATTCGCTGCGTGAACCTCGAATCTCGAATTTCAAACTTGAAACATTGGGCAAAGTGATTCTGCTGTATAAGTATTGAATGCTGATTATTAATCCTTGATTGTTGATTTCCAATTGTTAATGAAACAAGAGGGAGGTAGAGATAGAGATAGATAGAGAGACAGACAGTGAAACAGTTCGCTATCTTGTTAGGTCGGCTCATACCGGCTCGACGGCTCGCTCACTCAGAATGTAGGACAACGTGAAACGTGAAACGTGATCGTGAGAAACGAGGGGGACAGCTTCACGGGCCCCTGGTCCGCTTGGAATATTTACCGCACTCTTTACCTGCGGTCCCCATATTGAGAATGCTGATCTCCCCGAAGTAAGAACCCGCCTTTAGAGTGGCGAGCACCGTCTTTCCATTGTCTGCTACCACCTGAAGTCGACCTCTGTTCACTATGTACATCTCCTTTCCCACCTCACCTGTAACAAAAACAACAATTTTACATTTTAATATTTTTCAGATATTTCACGTAATTTTAATAAGTTTTAAGGAGTAACATCTATGTAGGGAGCTGTTTTTGAAGGTCATTTTTAAGATTTTTTTTTAAAGAGATATAATATTCCAATCAAAATCCAAGAAGACAAGTTTATTACACATATTATAGGGAACATAAAAGGCCTTCAACGTCTCACGTACGATTTTTCAAAAATATCAATTTTTCACAAAATTGTTCATTTTTGAACAAAAAAAAAGTTTTCATTTTATCGAAAACATTGTACGTGAGCCACTTTTTTTTTGAATACTTGTAAAAAATTAATTTATAGATGTTACCCCTTAAATCATTTCAAAAGATTGCAACAGATTGTCAGGAATTTAAAACTGATGTTTCAAGAGGTTTCATTGAATTTCAAGTAATTTAATATTATTTTTAAAAAATTACATTGGATTTTGAGACATTTCATTTTTAGAATTAATTATTATTCATAATCTTATGGAAAAAAGTTAGCATTACAGACTGACGATTCAACTATAAAAAACTGAACTGTTGTTTAGCATTTGTACTCAGCATAAATTCATTGGGAATGAGAATTTGGGAAAGCCCAGCAACAATTTCTCGACTTCAAATTTTTTATTCACGCCATTGCCAAATATATATTCATATTTGAAATTCAATTCTTTCTGAAAGAGGGAAAAATAAAAGTGTTCCTGGTATAGCCTTGTAAGAGAATTATGTCATGCCATTTGCAATATAAAAAATATTTGGTTATTTTCTTGCTTTGACATCAAAATAAAAGCTTTTAAACCTGAAACAGACGACTTTTTACGCAAATGGCCTTAAAAGTAGAGCGATCAATTTCAAGAGTCAACTATACAAACTACTTTAATTGAATAATTATCACCGAATGTAGAATTGTATTTTTTACCTAACGAACATACTGAATTTGTATTTAAGATCCTAAGTATATTATGGAATTTTAATTAAATTCACCAGTGAAAATAAAGCACCTAGATTTAACACGACTTTTCTTTGAAGTAAGCTCTGCTTTTGTTATGAATTTCTTTGGCCTTCTATTCGATGACAAACGACACAAAAGATTCGAGGAAAACTCGTACAAGAAATAACGTGTCATGAGCCAAACTCGGATGTCACGTCAAATGAATTGTTTGCATCAGGAAAACGTAGCGAGATAATTGTGTGTTTCTCATTCCTGTTGCGTTGTCTGATGTGTTGAATAAATTATACGTCAACAACTCAAAGCCAAAAACAACTGTAAAAATAAAGAAAAACCAAATAAGATAATTAATTCATTTCTTAGTACTTTAATAAATTGTACTTTAATAAACTGGAGAAAGAAGTAACAAGTATTTATAAAATGACTTTCAAAAGCTGTCAGAGTGGAAACAATTTACAAGAGAGTGGCGTATCTAAGAACACTTTCTAAGTAAACCCCTAATTCACATTTTTTGTTATTACTGGTCTTTAAATTTGACTTGAAAGGTATAGAAACTTATACTATATATACGGATAAATTGAGAGTCAGAACAAGTATTTTATGGTTTGGTCAAAAAGTGATTGCCTTTGTGGCGTACGTGTTCATCGAGATAAATAAATTGATATCGTTTGGGAGAAAGAGTTCAGAAATACAGTAAAGGAATTTTTCTATTTTCACGTTCATTGTTCGTTGCCATAGCTATATGGCTATCACCGCATTTCTGTGTGTGAGCGATCATTTTGTCGTCGACCAGGAGCCACAATGTATTTTGCTGATGTACTCGTACATTGTGTACTCGATGTCAAGCTCATTGAGCCACAACAGCACACACGAACTAGTACGTGCGAGACACAGATGCAAAGAATCGACTTCTCTCAGAAAACCAAGCAAGACTTGAATTCAGAAGTTTTTCTTTTTAAAAAATTTACATTCTGTTGGACTCCCTACTTTTTTCTATCCTAACATGATGTAGTTGATGTACATGAAATCCTCTCAGTGCCAGCAATGTTTTAAAAAAAAAAAGTTTATCTGACTATTCGTTGACTTACTCTATTGAATACTGTTTTACTTTTAGAGGGATTTTATTCTTTGTCGAGAAGAATGTTGGAAGTCTTTTGTGTCGGAAACTTTCAACATTAAAAGTTAATCAATTTTTCCGTCCATTAGAAATAAATTGCAAAGCTTGAATATTTGTTGAGCTGTAGCACTGAAAAATACTAAAGAAGTTTATTTAATAAAGAATTCATTGGAAGTTTTTAAAGTTATTATTTCACATTTTTTCACTGGACAAATATTTACATAATTTTCAGTAGTATAGCTCAACGTCAAGTCAGAAATTCTACTAGAATAATTTGCATTATTATTTAAATTAATTTAAAAAATACCTTTTCGACAGATATAGTCGCCAGGTGAGAAGAGCACAGGTCGTAGTCTCAAAACCAATTCGCAAAGAAATCCAGCCTCCGTGTTTTGAAAAATCTCCACCCTCTTCAGCGTATCCAGATGAACGTTTATTGCAATTTCTGCCTTCAGCTTATCTATAATAAAAGATAAACATATTTAAGGAATTTCTTACCAATTCTTACAAATCTTACAATTCTTAGAATGTTAATCTCAGTTTTTGTGAGTTTTATCTATCAAACTAAAAATTTATTTATTAACAATAAATATTATTAAGAGTTTCATTTGATGCTGCTCAATTTTAAGACTTGAGTAATTGAAATTTTCAATTTGTAACGCTTGTGAATTGAATTACAGATTCGAAATTTGGGAACACATATTGATACTTCTATGATTCATGTTTCTGCATTAATTAAAGATGAATTAGAGAAATTCACCTAGTCATTATCCATTAATGATTTTCAAACAGAAACCATAATCGATGTGTCCATGTAGTGTGAAGGCAAATCATTAATTAATCACTAGGGGGTACTTCCAATACATACAGGTATATTAATTTGATGATCTGAAATGGTTTATAATATCAAATATTTTCAGTTGGCAAAATTAATTAATACATCAGAACAAAACTCACTGACATTTATAACACAGTCTACATTTAATTAAATACTATTTTATTACAAATAAATTTCAATCAAGTTTGCACCATATTATAGAAATTGTATTTTATAAATATATTCTTGTTCTGTTTCATATCTAATATATAAATAATTGTTAATTATTCCTGTTAGATGAAATTCACATTATGTGAATTCGATATTTAAATTCATTTGCAAAAAATGAATTTAAAGACATGTAAATTGTTTACCTGATTTTGGAAAATCAGGGCGCACGTCATATCACTCTAAATCGAATTCACTTTACATATATAACGCTGCGCTGAAGGAGAAATTGAATGTAAAAATAGAGGAGGGACAAGCGGATAACGAGATGTGATTTGTATTCTCTTTGAATTTTTATAAGTTGAAAATATATTATTTCCATCAGAATATCAAGACAAATAAGTATAAAAAAGAGTCTATAAAATATGTGAGAAGTCAGGGAAAGATTCAATGACTAATTGTTTCTCCAAATTCCAATTCTCCAATACCGAGTCACACTTTATGGACTTATAAAATATAATTGTACAGAAAATTTCGCATTGAATCTGATAGATATAAAGAACGTAGCGAAATGTATAATAAGAATTTCATGAAATTCAGTCGTTTTACAGGAAAGAAAAGTGGTGGTTACTAAGAATATATATACGAATATACTTCTCCGCTTATCTTTCTATCTTTTTTCTTCTTTTTTAAATATATTTTTTCTTTTTTTTATCGCAGTTTCGCTCTTTTATTCTCAAAGAAGGAATCTATAAATTGCTAAGGGCTAGAGTAGAAGCCGCTAAAGCCAGACGTGACGAGGAGGCATTGTTCGCGAAAAATCTTTCGGGCGCGTCGAGGCGAGAATTCAAAATGATTCGACGCATATCGGATGAGAGCCGATCACAGTGCTCGACGTTATTCTGATATTCTTATAGACGCCGTCTTTTCTCACAGAAATCAGATTCCTTATTTTCTTCGCCCTGTGCGAATTCACCGCCCGGTGATTTTTCACTCGGCGGATGTCTGCCTATATCATAGGGGAAAGTGAAATAGGCATCAGACTTCCTTAGGGGAAAAATAAGAAAAATTATAATAAAAAAATTCCTCAGTTTTGCTTGAGTGCTTTCAAAAAAATAAAAGAGAGAAGTCATTTTAAAGAGAAAATACACACTCATTGCATTCATCACATGCAGAGTCCGAGCCAATTTCCATTTCAATTCCAACAGCTAAGCTTTATATGACTGTGATTTTAATAACAAGCTAATTCAAATTTTGATTATTCATTGCTATTAAATGTAATAATGTTGTGTGACATTTTGCCGACTATAAAATACAGCGAGAGTGATGCTAATTTCCGCGTCCTGCAATGACAGAAATCACATTACAGTCACATGCAATTATATTTCTTCTGAATATGAAACTGAAAATTTGTATTTATGAATATTAATTTTGAATTAAAACACCATTTTTCAATTATAAAGACATATTTGATGGATAAATTGAATCAACGTTAAAAATACAGAAAATGGCGAATTTTCTACTCAGGAAATTGTAATTTCTTTATGACTGAAAAGTTCTGAATGTCAAATGAACGAAATACTTTTTCCTAATTCTTTTTTATTCATAAATATTGTTCAAACTGAAAATAATAATAAACATTCCAAATTCCATTAGCATTGCAAATAAATTTTTTTTATTTTATCCCTTTTCCAAGCGGAATAAAAGATAGTAATGTAGGTTTTAAATTTCATAGTAGAATTTTACGTCGCTAGGATA
>JAUESI010000038.1:9734762-9744839 GCA_032275145.1 Synergus laeviventris | reverse complement strand
CTGGCAAAATGTTTTAATTACTTTAAAATCTTGAAATTCCCCTGAATTCTTTTGAAATTCTTTAAATCACTTGAAGTTTATTATCACTTGAAATTTCTTAGAATCCCCTTAAATACTTTAATATCACTTGGAATCTTTGAATATCCTTTAAAATTCTGAAATACTTCAAAATACTTTTAAATAATTGCAAATTTTGAAACAACATATCTTTAGTTATCTGTAAAAGTCTCTAAAAATCCCTTAAAATATCTTGAAATCCTTTATCAAATCTTGATATTTTAAAAATCTTGTAATATCTCTTGAAGCCTATTCAAACCGCTTGAAATAAAATTTTACAAATAATTAATCCAGAATAGTTTTTTAATCTTGACTAGTTTTCCCTAAGTGAGATCGTGACGCGCCTTGAGGGGTCCTTTCCAGTTTATGACATCAGGACCACATTAGAACTAGGAAAAACTGGACAGGACCCCATTATGACCCCATAAAAATTTCTGCACGGGAAATAGAAATGAAATTAAAAAGTGAATGTAAAGAAGAACGCATAATGTTAGTTTGTCGATTTGAAGAACTTGTGAAATAAATTTCACAGGATAAAAAGTGCATATGACAAAGTAAGTTGAACGAATAAAGAAGAGTAGATATTTTTCACTTTAGATAAATTCCTCTATCCACTGATGATAGGATCATAAAGCTAATACCTATTGAAATCGATTTTTGATTCATTGTGTGTCCCCTTCATTGAGTTTATCTCTTCTATCTCAATTAATCCCACCAAGTGCCCATTTTATAGCTGACTCATTTGAAAATATTGTCATTCTTCACCAAAGGATGCTCCACCTTTTTTTCGTTGCGACGGAAACTCAATGTCGACTCTACGTTGGTAATGTGCAGTCTGCCGAAAAGTATCTTTGATATCCGTTTTTGACCGGTTGCCAATGTTATACTGAGAGAAATATGTCGCCAGCTAGGGGTAGATTCGTACGTCACGTAGGTTCTAGGTCTCTGTCCCAGTTTTCGGTTTCACAGTGGTACTCAGGTTCTTTGATATCAATGACTTCACTGCACTCATTTTCGGTTCACTTACTCTACAGAGAGTGGGTATTTTATTTTCAAATGCAGCATTTTTCAAAGTTCTGGAATAATATTGACTTTGGCCTAATTAAAGCAAATGATTACTATTTTCCTCTTTTTTCTTCTTTTTCCTTTTTACGTTTCAACCTCTATTTTCCGATAGAACGAAACAAATTTCTGTTGAGTGAGGGGGGGGGGAGAGATTACAGTTGTCCTGAAACTGTTGATGTTGAACGAGAAACGTGGTAGGAACGTAATCGTGTCGCCACCGTCAGGGACCATTCGACGTGAGATCCCATTACGGAAAATTGAACGTTGTTGAAGGGTGACCAACCCCAGAGACACATGAATTCCCTCGGGTAAAACCAGAGTTCTGAAATGTTTTGCTTTTACCCAATGGAATACTGGCATGAGTAGGATGGAGGTTTATTCGTCTATGCAACCACTTCTGTGGCCGGAAACGTATACACAAAGTGTGTACACTGTACACTGCATACAACTGTTTAACTGTTTACCAACATTTATATCTACAAGTATGTGTGTGTAGTGCATATTATACGAGCATCTTCCGAATTCTACTTTGGGTTTGCTCAACTTTCCTGTAATAATTGTCAACGAGACGTCGGGTTTTCCTAACGTTTTCATTCAATTTCGCTTATTTCTGGAAGAATAATGGTGCATTGTGTTGGAATTACAACGATTATTGTGATAAATAAAAATAATATTAAAGTCGAATAAAGTTTTCTGTAACTCATTCCTAAAATTCAGAAATTATATTTATCTTCACAATAAACTGTGCTTTTCCGGCTTCAAGAGTTACCGAAGATTTTCCAATACATTTGCTAGAACGATGAGAGGTGATTAACTTGAGCTCAACCCTGTATCAAACATATAGCTCTTCTGTTTCCTTCATGTCCCTTTATATTCCTCTCGTTTTCTTTGTCAAAGCAATAGACAGGATATTGAAAGCACCGGCGAGGGAATATTGCTTGCCATACACAGAGGACTCCTTGCGCCATACCTTGGTTATACGATATTAAGGATTCGAAAGATATAGGAGATTTCAAAATATAGAAATCGACGTGCGATGAATTCAGTTTAAGCCCAGAAAGTCTGTTTCTAGTGATCCTCGCGAACGAATTTGGTCGCAATAACGGTGACATATACAGTAATATTTAAAAGTAGAAGCTGGAAGCAAAGTAGAATTGAACTGATGCACTCGCTATATATATATATAATATCTGCAAAGAGATAGTCTCGAATATATGCCAAATTGAGTCAATGATATGGAAATGCACTCTCAAATCCCCGCATCTTTTCCAGAGAGAAAACAAATTCTCCTAGCCCGAAAATCTTCCAACTTTCAATCTTATCGAGAATGGTTTCGGTAGAAGCCTCCTTTTCTTTCAGGAGAAAGTCGAATGCATACACTAACCACTTATTCCAATAGCTGTGTTTCCACTGATATATTTCGAGCTACATATATTGCTATCAGGGTGGCCACAAAATTCAAGTTTTCAATTTCCATGACATTTCTCTGACTTCTTAAAATTCGATAAAATCCCTTCAAATTTATTGACGTTCCATGGAATCCTTTAAAGTTTCACTAATTCTTTTTAAATTCCACAAGAAACTTTGAAATCCCTTAAAATTCCATGAGGAGTATTAAGGGGTAACATCTATGTAGGGAGCTGTTTTTGAAGGTCATTTTAAAGATTTTTTTTTTAAGAGATATACTATTCTAATCAAAATCCATGAAGAAAAGTTTATTACACATATTATATGGAAAATAAATAATTTTTTAGAAGTATTCAAAAACAAAATGGCGCCTTTAGCGGACCCAGAGTAAAGCAACTTTTTTTTCAAAGGCGTCCACAATTACTCCGTCAATTTTAATTCAATCAATTAAAAATTTTGAAATCTTTAAAACATTATTATCCAACGTCTCACGTACGATTTCTTTTTGAAAACAAAATTTTTTTTGTTCAAAAATGCACAATTTTGTAAAAAATTGATATTTTTGAAAAATCTTACGCTAGACGTTGAACAATACTGTTTTAAAGATTCTGTCAAAATTTTTAATTGATTGGATAAAAACTGACGGAGTAATCGTGGAGGCTTTTGAAAAAAAGTTGCTGTAATCTGGGTCCACTAAAAGCGCCATTTTTTTTTTGAATACTTCTAAAAAATTAATTTATGTTCCCTATAATATGTGTAATAAACTTGTCTTCTTGGATTTTTATTGGAATATTATATCTCTTAAAAAAAAATATTAAAAATGACCTCCAAAATCAGCTTCATACATAGAAAAAAATCAGAATTTCGTAAAATTCTTACAAGCCCTTTAAAATCTATTAAAACTCCACAAGGAACTTTTAAATCACTTAAAATATGTCAAAATCTCTTAAAATATTTGGAAACCTATTGAAATCCCTTAAAATTCCACGAGGAATATTAAAATACCTTAAAATCACTTAAGAAAGAATCTAAATTTCGTAAAATTCTTACAAGCTATTTAAAATCTTTTAAAATTCCACAAAGATATTTAAAATACCCTAAAATCCTTTAAATACTTCTAAAATCATCTAAATCTTTTAAATATTACAAAAATAACCTCTTAAAATGCAATGAGGACATTTTAAATTCCACGAGAATATTTAAAATCCCTTTAAGGGCACATGTTACTTACTGTATGAGCATATTTAGATAACCCGGATTTTTTTCCACAATTTTTACTTTTCAAAAAAAATAATAGTGCACAGTCGTCCGTTTTTTTTTTGAGAAAGTTAAAATCTTAGAAAAAATCCGGAGATATCATTTAAAATTTCTTGAGGAACATTAGAATCCCTTAAAACCACTTTAAAATAATCGAAATTTCGTAAAATTCTTAAAAGGTTTTTAAAATCCTTTAAAATACCTTAAAATCCTTTGAATTCTTTAAAAATCCTCAAAATCTTTTAAATATCATAAAATGTCTTGCAATACCTTTAAATTCCTAGAAACCAATTAAAATTGCACGAGAATATTTTTAAAATATCTTTAATCTCTTAAAAATCTCGTGAAATTATTTTTAATTACATGAAAAACATTAAAATACCTTAAAATCACTTAGGAAAGAATCTAAATTTCGTAAAATTCTAGGAAGCTTTTTAAAATTCTTTAAAATTCCACAAGGAACTTTAAAATCCCTTAAAATCCTTTGAATTTTCTCAACTTTTTAAAAAATCTCTTAGAATTTCATGAAATCCTTTAAATTCTTGGAAACCCCTTAAAATCCTTTAAAATTATTGAAAATCTCTTGAAATCATTACAAATCCAGAGAATCTCAAAAAATGTAGGAAATTCTTTATAATCCTTCGAAAGCTTCTAAAATCTTTTAAATAAACTATAAACATGTCAAATTTTGTTTTTCTTGACAGCTACTCGCATTGCCCTGATATTTCCCTAATTTCTCTGACAAATTTCTTTAACGCTGACATTACCCTGACATGTAGCTACCTTGTGCTATGGATCTTTCCTTTCGAAAGAGACATTAAATTCTGAAGAATGGGATTGATGACTAAATTTTTGCCTGGGGAATTTCTGATATTTAATCTCAAAGATAATGAAAGCGTAATAAATTGAATAAAAGGAGGATCGGAATTTATGGTGCAATGTTCAAATTGTCAGAGTTCGGGAGACTTTCTAAAGTTTCACCATTGAGAAGAAGTAAGGAGTTTGCTCGAGAAAGTTAATCGAACCGATCAACTGCAATTGGACTGTAAAGGAGGATTTGCAGTATTCGTCGTGACGGTTTAATTTTCACGTGTCCAACAGATACATCTGGTCCGGAGTCGAACAAATTGGTTTAAGTGATTCCAATGCACCGTGATCCGTCTCTGCTCGGAGCAGTAGTTACTAACGAGTTTGGTCAGACTTCGAGTAAAAGCAAGGATATTCGTCAATATGACGAAATTTAACATTTATAGCGACGTCTACACCATTTTAACACTTGCCACTTGACTTTTAGAAAATTATTTATCCAAGAAAAAAAAATTAGAATTGTTGTATACGTCTTTTTCTAAATTTACTGGTGAACTTCACGAGGTAAATATAGAACTCGGGTTTAATAATGTTGCAAAGAAATTGAAAAAAAATTGAAGAGGTCAATTACAGCCAGACATTAAAAGAAAGAACTAAAATAGAATGTTTTATAGCTTTACTTCCATTCATTTGTCTGATCCATTCATCGTTGTCTGATCGTAATTTACTTTTTCTATTTAAAACTGCAACCTTATCTTAAAAAGTCGGTCTATAATTAATCTTTTATACTTAAAAAGTTCTAAATTCCATGAAATATTTTTTGTTTCAATTTTATAATCTATATATTTAGAAAAAAATACCTTTGATTTTTTGTTCACTTCTTACTGATTTCGATTATTTGAATGAAACAGCTATTAATTACTGAAATTTAGAACAGTATAAGATGAACGTAGTTGACGTGAGTTTTTGTTGCTGAAGGCAAAGTTTATTTAGACTGGCTAATTAATGATTCATTTCACCTCAAGTATTAGTGAAGCAGCAGGAATATAAACCCACAAGTTGTACGTTATATATGTCAATTAAGTTGAGGGTTCTTCACTTCTTTCGTGGTTAAAATATGCCGGATAAAAATAGGGGTAAAATTCACTTCAGGGTCTTTTTCTTCACAAATTGTTAATTAATATGTAAATATGAATTTTTGATTCTACTTACGGACATATTAGGAGAAATTAAAACGCAGTTGTTGGTACTCACCTAAAACAGACAAAAAATATTGTTAGTTTATTTTGAGCTTCAATTATATAATAACGTTTATTTCATTTTATTGAAAATATAATCGCGTTAAAAAATTATAATACTAAACAATACTAAGACTGACAAATCTCTTGAAGAAAGGACTTAATTTGATGCAAGATTCAGATCTCAATCTAGTTTTCTGTTCCGTTGATTCTATATTTTGTCCGCTTGGGAAAATCACTAGAAATTTCCGACTCATATTCCATAAGTCATAAATTATAATTGCTAAGTCGGATCTTTAATGCTCGAGTGGCAACCCGCCGCGAGTAATTTCTCGTTGAGTTTTTTAGAAAAAAAAAAAAAAGAAAAAAACGATTCAAGTTTATACACTCGAAAGTCGAATGCAGTTTTAAGAATTTTCAGGACAAGAGGGGGGTGAAAAATAAAAAGAAAAGGAGTCTCAAGAGTCAAAGAAATACATTCCTTTGATTACAGTTCTTTCTGCCTTCAAGAATTTCGTCAATTAAATCAGTTCGATTCAAAGAATTCATTGATTGTAATATTTCAGAATATCATCGAAAAATACTTGATATCAAAGACACCTTTCTCGGCTTTCCAAATCGAAACAAAACGTAAAATTGGAAGAAGAAAACAGTGAATGCATTGGGGTGGAAGGGAGTGGAACACTTGTTTCGTACTGCATCGTAGCTGTCGGTATGAATACCAATACGACACACAGTGACAGTCACAAGTCTTGTAATTTTATTTTAAAAGAAGAAGGATATATAGTGCATTTAACCTCACGACTTTATGCATCAGACTTGCTCGTGCAGAGAAATAAATGAAAAAGTTTCTTTTAACTTTATTTTTTTAAAAATTGTGTAGCCTTAGAATAAATTCTATTTTTCAATAGTAAAATACCTAATAATAAGTAGTACAATTACTTTATAGTCAGTCAGGCGAAGTTCGAAATCAAATATCATGTTTTATTTCTTTTTTCAATTATCAAAGTGGCGATTCGACGAACGATTTCAAATTCCCGGTCGTTGCTGGCAAGTTTTTCAATTTTCCCGATCAACTAAACGAACAGATTTATTTTAATTCATGATTTTGATTTGAAACATCCTGTAGCACAATAGACCAAAAGTACTGGGGGGTTATTTTTATTTATTGACTAGCAGCAATTTATCCGGCGTTTCTCGGAATTTTCATATATTTCAAGTGAATTTAAGGAATTTTTAGGGAATTTGAAGATATTTTAAGGAATTTCATTTAATGTTAAAGAACTTCGAAGAATTTTAAGGCATTTTAAGAGTTTTCTAGACTTCTGTAGATTTTACAAGATTTCAAGTGACTAAAGAATTTCAATTCTAAATTCATAAATAAATAAAGAAGGATTAATTAAACTCTGAAAAAATGTTTTGATAACTCTTTTCAACTCTTTTAAAAATTCCTTGAAATTTTTTAATATCCTTCAAAGCTATTTTATCTTTTGAAATTATTTTATAATTTTTGAAATCTAATGAAATTTCTTAAAATCTTGAGTAACTCAAGGTAAATTTCTACTTGAAAATAAATACAAATTTTGAGTTTGGTGAGCTTTAAAAACTTTTTAAAAATATTTTTACTCTAATAAATATATAAGAAAAATCGTCAGACTAGATATCTGAAGTAAACTATCCGTTTTTTAATTAAATTTCCCTCCATTTTCCGGCGTTTTCCGGCGAAATCCTTCTGTATTAACATCTTTTAAACATTTTTTAAAATCCCCTAACACAATTTGAAATGCTCTAAAATTCTAGGGAATTTGTTTAAATTATAAAAATCTTATAAAACTGCAATAAGAAGTAGTATATATAACACTACCGATTTTTAAATTAAATTCCCGGTTTTTTCCCAGTCAATAAAATTTCCAGTCTCCCGGGCAAGTCGCCACCCTGATCATTCTAATTTGAATTTTAGCTTCAAAGACACATTTTACTTTCTCTGATTGCCCGACTACAGTTGACTTGTTCTACTTGCAATTAGTGATTCTCATCAATTTAGAAAAAGACGTCTGTAATTTGAAAGCTTCACTCTTGTAAGGTACTGAAGATAAAAATTTCCTTTGACTTTTCTTTCCCACTGCAGGATTATGCAGAAAGTTAGTTACGCCATTGGATTGTGCACGTGTCCTTCTATGTGACACATTGGTATGCTACGTCGCTTCCTCTTGGTTACAACCGAAGGAAAGCGTTACCGCCAAGGAGAATGGTCCTTGAAAGCTCGAAACGACTCGTCCTGTCTTCATGATTCAGAGAAAGGTTTTCGCATTATCTGATTCAGAAAGCAATCCTCATGGAAAGATTTCTCACAAAGTCACAAAGCTAAAGATTTTCTACTTCAGCATTTACTCTTTCGAATTTTCATCTTAGCAATCTTTCACTTATCTGAATCTCTTTGCGTTTCAACACTGAATAGTCCGCGAAATGAATTCCATCTATACTAAATCCTGATTCAAAAATCCCGTGAAAATTCAAATCTTGATTTTTCTATTTAAGAAAGGGGATTCAAATTTCTAACGCTGATAGTTCTATCTCCAATCTCATGCTCAATGCGTCTCACATGTTCGACTGGTTTCATATTTTTCTGAATAATAACTTGAATAATGTTGGAAAAACAATTTTCTAGATTGAATTTATGCGAGTGCTTCAGAGTTTCGACTTTAGTACAAAATTATCTTTACTTTCTCTAGTTTTATTCCAGCAATGTTTGTTCAACTTTGGAATCTGCGTATAACGGCCCGTGCAGAAATTCACTCATTTAGCGCTTTTTAAAATGAAGTTCTGACCAGACTCTGGTAAGGTTTTTTATTTTTCAATAAAATCTTTAATCTCATTCGAATTCTTTCGAAATTCTTTTTAAATTCTTTGAAATCGCCTTAAATTAATTAAAATCACTTGAAATCTTTTTAAAATCCTTTAAAATTCTTTAACATCATTTAAAAACCCTCGAAATACATACTTAAAACATTTTGTAAGTTATTCTGAAATATTGAAACTCCTTTTTGATAGGATTTTTTTCAGAAAATGAACTACAGTTCATCAAATATTAATCAAATATTGCGAATAATGAATCCAGTATAGTTTTTTTAATCTTGATGGGTTATAGACCAGTTTTCCCTAAGTGAGTTATTTACCAATGAGAGCGTGAAGCGCCTTATAGGGTCATTTCCAGTTTTCCTTATCAGGATCACATTAGAACTAGGGAAACCCGATCAGGACTCCATCAACATTTCTGCAGCAGGAAGGTTTGCATTTATTACGCTTCCATTGTGAAATATTTAATTTTCGGAACCATCTGGTCTTTTTTCGTCGTTTAGAATGAACAATCCTGATTATAGCTAAAGAGTACTTGCAAGGCAGATTTTAACGTTAGCACATAACTCGAATATGAATATTTTATAATGTGACCGGCAAAAGGTGAATTCTCTACAGAATTTTGTTTAACTTTCCGAGACCTTAGTTACATTTCATGCACTTTGCAAACGAGCGTCGCTAATTATTACTCTTCCTTTATATGTATGCTAAGCACAAGCCCCTTTTACAATTAGTGTGTTCACTCAGGTCAAGTTTTGTGTGAAGTATAATACTTGAAGAAATTTACCCATTTAGCCCTATTTAAAATAGGCTTCTTACGAGGCCCTGGTCCGGATTTCTATAATCAATAAAAATATTTTAATACCATATAATTAGGCATTCATAGGGCAACGATATAGTAGTAATATCTCATTGATACCAAACTTACATTGGTATTCCCACCTTAAAATAATGTAATAAAAATGAGATATTATAATAATGAAACAGAGAATTGAAGAGTTTCCACGTCAAACCCAAACTTCGAGTAAAAAATAGGGAATTCCAAAAATTTTTTGTTTTCAAATTACTTCAAAATCTTGCAACTTTAAAATCGTTGGAAATCTCTTGAATTTCGATGATCTCAACAGATTTTAAAAGATTTTCTAGAACACTTGAAAAAAAGTACATAAAAATCACTTGAAATCTCTTGAAATCCTTTAAGATGTCTTGAAATTATTTAAATCTTGTGAAAGCTCTTAAAAATTCTCTAAAATTATTTGCAAATTTAATATCGTTTGAAATCCTTTAAAATACTTAACAAAATTTTTCAATTACTCAAAACTCATCTGAAATCTTCTAAAATTCTTTAAAAACACTTTAAAATCTCTTGAAATCGCTCTAAATTCCTTAA
>JAUESI010000038.1:9724248-9734662 GCA_032275145.1 Synergus laeviventris | reverse complement strand
CTCAAAACTCATCTGAAATCTTCTAAAATTCTTTAAAAACACTTTAAAATCTCTTGAAATCGCTCTAAATTCCTTAAAATATCTTAAAATCTTTTAATATCATTTAAAATCTCTTAAAATATTTTTTAAAAGTTTTTATTACTTTAAAATCTTAAAACTGTTCTGAAGTATTTTTAAATTCTTTAAAAGCATTTGAAATATTTTGAAACCGCTTTAAATTCCTTTAATTAGCTGGAAGCTCTAATTGTGGCTCCAAATTTCAGGATGGCGAGAATCTATTTTTGAGTCAATTCTACCTTTTTTTTAAATTAGGATCTTTTTCTGAAAATCAACTAGTTAAGTAATCAAATATTACAAATAATGTATCCAAGAATAGTATTTTAATCTTGATAGGGTATTGACCAGTTTTCCCTACTTTGGGTATTTATACCAGTGTAACCGTGATGTGCCTTGTGGGGTTCTTACCAGTTTTGAGATGGAAAACTGGTGAGGGCCTCGCCAGAACCCCATCTAAATTTCTATAGAGCTCAATAAAAGTAATCTAATGTTAGATTCAAGTTTAAACTGAAAATCTTGATTCGGGAGCTGTTCTTGTTTAAATGGGTAAATGTAACTATCTCTTTAACGTGGAAAACTGAGCGATAACGCAGACGTGGGTTAATCGTCGTGAAATTGTCTACAGCACTGTTACTAGAAACTCAGTCTGAGCGACAGAACATTTTTCTGCCTTCCAGATTGTTACCGGTACATCGCCCTTAACGCACTGGCATCCACCCAATGGCGTAAATATCAATCTTTCCATCTTTTCAATCCGAAATCAATAAATTAGAAATCTAACACATTCTGTACAATCATATTTGGCTAAAAGAAAGGGTTGGGAAAATGATGCATTTATAAAATTTAAATACTTATACGATCATAAAATCTTGTGAAGTAATACTCTTAGTGTATTGGATTACCCATACCATTTTATTCTCCTTTAAACAGAGCCGGGAATGAATCGAAAAATTATGCATATTTTAATCTGCAGGATTTTTGTGGAAGAAAAATTGGCTGCGGGCAGAAACATAAATATTTTTAACTCTAGCAGTTCTTAAGAGGCAGAAAGGAAAATATGTTTTTTCTCCCCCTTCTATTTTTATTTTGTTCGTTAACCACAGTGCAAATCGGTTTGGAGTAAAGCCTGCAATCTCCGCAATTTCCCGTATTGTTGAAGAAAAGCGACTACGTGAGAGAAATCGTTGTTTGGATTTATGCCGCGCTGCACACTGAAGTAGTGTTGTAACTGGTGTGTGTGTATAATGTGCCATATATATAGTAGACATCTCTTCAAGTTCCCGGATGCCGGAAACTGATAAATCGAAACCTGGGTAGCGTTACCAAGTCAAGTTGATGGATAAATTTATTTTTCATGACCGCCTATGTTAGTCGAAAACAAGAGAATTACCGATGATCGAGACGAGTAGAAAGAATTTTCTGCGGACCGATCCCTTTGAAGTTCTCGGAAATTAAAAATCTAGGGCCATAACTTCAAAATAAATCATTTCCTGATTACAAAAATTGCTAACCAGCAAACCAACATTAATTTTTTTTCCTATTATAAAATCACGCACTTTATTTAAAAAGATAAAAATTTTTTTCCAAAAATAATTCCTCTTTAAACTCGATGTCTGATAAAATGAACCAGAGATGTAATCAGATTATTCTTCTTCTCGTGAATAAAAAATGGATTTGGTCTCAAAGGGGCTTCAATTAAAACCCTCTGTGAAATTAAACTCTCTGACATTCAATCGATCGAAATAAAAATGTTCTTCGTCCGATTGCAACTCGGATGGATTCGGTTTAATTTCATGCCACAAACGTGTGATAATGAATATTGTATTTCCGTTTCCCCGAAGGGAAATTCCGCTTTATTCGTGGACTGGCAGTTGAATTAAAATCAGTTGCCGTTGCAGATAATGGAAAAATATGGAAAATAGTGCAACTATTTAACGTACTAGGAGAGAGCTCATGGGAGTTCGGTTTTCGCTTCAAGTGTTTCCTGAATGGGAAATTCGTCTGCGACGTTAAAGTCGAACTTGCAACGTGGCTTGGCTTGGAATATACGAATTGAAATAAGAAATAAGAGGAAAATACAGAAAAGAGCGTCGCGACGACAGTCTCGCTGTGTATAACGATGGCTCGTTTCCCAGAAGCTGCTGCCTTTCGAGCAGATTGTTCTCGTTCAGAAATACCATCAGGCTTGCTGGTAAGTGAGCGATGCTTTTTTATGTTCGAAATTATGGAAGAAGGGTCCTTTTTAGACTTATCGTCTTTTATGGTGATTGCTGTTAGAAAAAAACACAAGAAAATATAACTTTCATTGTCCTTGCCTTTTAGCAGCAGAGATTACAAAATTATTCCTTCAATTTCAAGAAAATAAAGTAATGATCACGCGGAGAAAAATGCAATTCAAAAGAAACATTTTTCATATACACTCCAAAAAGTTTTCAAATATCTTAGTAATTTTTTAAACAATTCATAAATAAAGCGAAAAATTGTTTTTAACAATCAGAACTTGTAATATTAATAACAGAAAAGAGAAATTTACAAATTTGGTGGAAAAAAATATTTGAATATATAATTAGGCATTTATAGTATTCCAAACCTTAAAATAATATAATAAAACTGAGATATTTTTAATAATGAAACAGGGCATTGAAGAGTTTTCCAAGTCACACCCAAACATCTAGTAAAAATAGGGAATTTACAATATTTTTGTTTTCAAATTACTTCAAAATCTTAAAATCCTTTTCGATATTTTGACATCTTTGACATTTTTTGCAAATCGTTAAATTTTTTGGTATTATTTTAAAATCCTTTAGAATTTTTTAGTATCATTAAAAATTTCTTGAACAGATTTTAAAAAATTTTTCTAAAAACTTATAAAAAATTAAAAAACATTGTAATTTATCTCTAAATATTTCAATGAAATTCAAGAGATTTAACAGAGTTTAAAGAATCTAGAAATATTTTTTGTTTTGACGTATTTTTTTTCCGAATTTTCATTGCAATGATTATTCCTCCAAATATATTTCTACCTTCAAACTCAATATTATTGTCAGCATATCAAATATTTATCAATATATTTAGGAGTAATTTTCATTTCGTATGGATACTTAAATATCTGGGAACGGAACCTATATTAGTGCCTTTACAATTATTGCAGTATTTTCGAAACGAAAATTTTTATTTTCCTCCATGATACGATTGAACAAATACGAGAAATAACAAATTTTTATAAAAATTTTGTACGTTTTCTTAGAGTCTGACTATAATAGACCTGCTCCACTTAAGTTAACTCCAATTATTTCCATAGTTTTATGAATCTTCTGATTAATAAATGCACTCCGATTTTCAATTCTTTTTTGGTGTTATGATAGAGGTATGAGTAGAAGCTACAAATAAAAGTGTAAAATTACCTCTAAATTACACCACGCTGTTCTAATTAGATTCTAAAGAAAATAAATTGCACGAGAGGATTTGAGAGGTTCTTTTGGGGATGTATACGTCATTAGCTGGGCAAGATAAGGAATTTCTAAAGACAGTCAAGCGAAAGTCGAAACTAAAGGAACGAACATTGAGACTCCCGACTGAATAGCTGAATGTCGTCTGAAATTTATTTACATTTATTCAGAACATTAGTGTTTTGCGATGGCAGCAAAAGAGCTTCTTTCATTCATAAAAGATTCTAAGATTGTTTTCAAGACTTTATTCTGAAATTTGTTGCGAATTAATTGAAAATGCTGAGTTTCAAGGCTCAATAAATTAAATTACAATTTGAAAAGGGTGGTTGAACAAAGATAAAATATCAGAAATACTAATAATCGAGTGTAAATATACAAATAACACAAATCATGCTTTATTTGTATTATTATAGAGTGTATAATACATCATGAACTCAAATTTAAATTTCACTGAATTTCAGCTTAATATAGAAGAAATCTGTTACGATATCATTGAAGCAATAATTAACTGCTCGTACATTGCGTTATGCAGCCCTCATAAACCTGACCCGCAAACTAGTTTACGGTTACCCGCAGAGAATACTGGCTTTCGGTTGAAACTCAAACCACGAATATTGTCATGTCCCTTCTATATTTTCGATCCTTGGCAATTGCAAACAAAACTTTAGTGTCAAAAATTATTTTCAGGCACAATGTCATGAAAAAATGATGATCTCAAAAATTCACAGAGAAAGATGAAAACTCGAGAATAAAAATAAGTAGAGAAAGGTATGTATGGTCAGACATTAACTGTAAGTAGACAAAACTGGCCAGAACCACACGAAGATTACAAAACTATTTTTGGATTAATTATTTGTGATATTTGATTACTTAACTAGGTAATTTTCAGCAAAAAATCCGAATATAAAAAAGAGGTAGAATTAACTCGAAAATAGTTTCTTGCCATCTAGAAATCTGAAGCCACAATCTCTTTTCACCCATATTGATTGGATTTCTGTTCGGCGCTTGTACATGAAAATCGAGATCACAGCTGCCAACTGATTTTAAATATAATATAAAACTATTTCAAAATATTTCAGGAGAGTGTCAAGATTTTAAAATAACAACAAAATTTTGTTAAATATTTTTTAAGGTATTTTAAACGATGTTAAAGAATTTTAAAGGATTTTCAAAATATTTGCAGTGATTTGAATGAGTTTAAGATCATCGAAATTCTAGGAATTTTTAATGGCACTAAACAATTTCAAAATATTTTAAAGTAATACTACAAAATTTAAAGATTTGCAAGAAATTTCAAAGATATCAAGATATCTGAAAGGATTTGATGAGATTTCAAATGATTTAAAACTCTCTCTATTCCACAAATTCATTATGACAATATCTCCAAATTTGAATTTTCAATTTTTCACAAAAATTCGAAAAGTTGTGCTAATCTTTTAGTGTGTTCAAAAATCAACATTATTCATCTATGAACCTACTTCATATCATCGTTTTTTAGCTTTAAATTTTTTTCGTTCGTTTTTTTTTAATTTTCGAAATAAGTCTTAAAATTTTTTTAACGAAAAAATTCATAAGGATAAATTGATCGAATTTCTAAGTACTATGAATATGCATCATATGTATACTCTTTTAGTGTCCTAAAATGAAGTTCAAGTTCGTTAGCCAGCCATTTTGGATAAAAAGTCAAAAGGTTGGAGCATTTGGAAAATTTTTGAGAACCCTTTATTTAAATTACAAATACTATGAATAGATATTCACAACACTCAGAAATTCGAAAAATTTATCCTCCCGGATTTTTTCGATAAAAAAAAATTGTCAGACTTATAAAATTTCGAAAATTAAAAAAAAACGAAAGAAAATTTAAATTTAAAGCTAAACAACGCACGATATGGAGAAAAAGTGCAGAGATAAAAGATGTTATTTTTTGAACACACTAAAAGATTAGCACAACTTTTCGAATTTTTTTGAAAACTCGAAATTTCAAATTTGAAGCCAAGTATTTTTCGTTTTAATCGTGAAAAATGTTGATAAAAATAAAATTTTCATCAAAAAACGTAAGACATGAGAAAATATTACAAAAATAATATAAAGCGACAAGCGCGATTGTCCTGAATAATGAGAATGTGTTCCTTAAGTAAATAAATTTCTCTTTTCTTCGGAATTAAAAAACAAATTTTGCAATAATATCATGAAGAATATATAAAATCGAGCGCAAAGACTAAATATTTCGGAGCGCGAAGCGTGCACGTTTTTCTCCTTTCGATTCATCATAGAAGTCCACCCTAAGAGCGATGATTTGCCATTTTTCACGGAAATAAGGGGGACGTTAAACGACAAATGTATTTTAACAATCATTTGAAAGACTTATTTCGTCTTAATGCGATTTATCAAACATAAAAAATCGTGTAGAGACACGTGAAATAAAAAAACGGAATATTCGATCGTGCATCTCTGATGATGCTCGTTTTTTGAGGGAGGGTCCAAGCGAGCGGAAGAAGGAGAAAAGTAGATTGAGATGGAAGCAGCTGCCGACTCGTAGAAGGAGTAAATAACATATTACTATTAGAAATTACCACTTAGAGAAAAATCTAAAATAGCGTTAAATTTCAATCTCTCCCTCAGATTCACTTCGCGTGTGGGCTTATTAGTTCCCTAAATATTCGGTCTTGGAATATTTCGCCTGCATCCTTAAAAACGAAACTAAATTTCATGTCCATGATAAATTTATCATTGACACGAGCTCTTCAATGCTCTAGAGGTCGGTAAATGTCGGTAAGGAGAGTCATTTTTCGAGAGCAAAGAAATCTTCCATAATTCATAATTTTCTTTCAGACTTGACATTTATTTTCTAGTACTTGAAGCGAACTACCGGCAGTTCCAAAATGACAAATCGTAATGTCGTCCAATCCAGAAACTCAGATCGATTCGAGTCGGTGCGCGTCTCCAAGTTCCTAAGTCACCACAATTGCGGGTCCTGGCTTTCGAGAAGATGGATACGGTGATTCGATCTGGACCTAGATTCTGAAATTCGAGGGTGAAGGAGGAATGGATTTTCCAGGTTGAGTGATGAACCACTTTGCCTGCTTCTCGCAGTTGTGAGTCTCGATTATACACCAATATCCGACGACTTCGTTCAAGATTGCTCTAAAGCCACTAACGCTAATTCACAACGGCCGCCGAGACTCTCTAGATTCTCCGTAAGTGGATAGACCCACACAAGGACACTTCCAACTATTCAACAATGCACTTCGATTCTTCTACTTCCGACATTGGATAACCACAGAAATTCCTTCGAAATTCTGGTATAGAGAGGGTATAAATTTACAGATGCTTAGTTGATATATAAGTGTTCCGGACAGAAATAAACTTTTTATACGGCAAAAAAATTATTGTAAAACAAAATCAATTAAAATCATGACAATTTTAAATTGTATTAACTGTCATTCATTCTGAAAATCATTACAAACATTTTTAGTATCTTAGAAGGAATGTTTTTTGGGTGTCCGTCTCCGATTTTTTCTTAGTTTTAGGGGGTGAAATAGGCCCTTGAAGTTTCGCAACTATTATTTTTCACCCTTATAATTGGTAAAACTACACTCAGTCGTATATACCCCTAATAACAAATCTAGCTTAAATTTGAAAATAGATTATTTTCAACGAATAAATAACGATCTCTTATTAAATAATATAATACAAAGAAGTTTTGTAAACATATGAAACATATTGAACTACAATTTCCGCATTTTGAAGCATAAATATGTTAAGTTAATTTAAAGTAGTTATTATATGAGAGTACTGATATTATTATATCCTTTTTAAAGGGTTAATCACCCTTCGCAAAGGTTTAATATAGGCAGCATTAGTAGAAAATGTAAACTCAACAGTGAATAATGTGTCAATTTGAATAATGTGATAATTTATGAAAGTAAAGTTGTGTTTATTATTGTCACATTATTCACTGTTGAAGTTACATTTTCTGCTAATGCTGCCTAAACTTTTAGCAATTTTCTAATCTAAAAGTAGACGGTAAATTATCATTAAATCTTCTGTGAATTTTCTATGAGGGTAGTTTAAATTATTTAATTAGCAACTTATGAATGCGAAGGGTGATTAGTCCTTTAATAAGGATGTAATAATATCAGTACTCTCATATAATACTATAATTAATTAACTTAACATATTTATGCTTCAAAATGCGGAAATTGAACTGCCGCATCGTATAAGGGGTTATAAAATTTCTTGACCCAAGTGCTAAAGAATCTCACCGCCTCTTTTGAAATTTTTTTTTCAACTTTTATTTTTGGGAATTTATTTCAAGCAGTTCATTTACTTGCATAATATAGAAAATATTTTAAGACCAATAAATTTTATACCCCCTTATACGGTTCAATTGTAGTTCAATAAGTGTTAATTTAATAATTTATTCAGATGAGGGTTGTTTATCCCCAAATATGGATATATTCATATCATATGTTTCCAAAACTTCTTTTTATTGTATTATTTAAGAAGAGTACATTATTTCTTCGTTGAAAATAATCGATTTTCAAATTTAAGCTATGATTTGTTATTAGGGGTATATACGACTGAGTGTAGTTTTACCCATTATAAGGGTGAAAAATAATAGTTACTCTATCTGTCAAATTTGTTTCACGTACACATAATTAATGCCAAGTTTCATTCAAATATGTCGGCTATAAGTGCTTAAATAATAAAAATATCATTTTTGAGCGAGTCTTTAGGAGGTTATTTCACCCCTTTAAACTCATTTTCGTCAGAGAAGAAAAAATACGTGTCCCTTAGTTTTTGATGCTCTATCATATATTTACAGGAGAAAAAAATCGGAGGCGGGCACCTAAAAAACATTTCTTGTTATATATATTTGGTGGTATATGTTCATCGTCAAATGTAATTTAAGTTGTTTATTTGATGGAATGTTGAGCAATTGTCGAATGATGTGATGATGTGTTTTAAATATCAAAAATTGTAATTATGAAGTGTCTATAAAAATGAATCAATTTTAATGTAAAAGTACTGGAAAGCATATAAAACTCGGAAACTTTATCTCCATTCGAGTCTTGCGATGTTATATTTGGGATATTTAGGGTATTTTAAGAAATTGGAGATTTGATATTTGGGACATTGAAAACATTTGAAATATTGGAAACGTGACATTTGAGCTTTCATATTTGATGTTTGATATTTGATGTAATTTTGACAAGATATATAACATAAGAATTTCACAAAAATCTAAAGAGGAAGAGGTTTATTCACAAGAATGGTCTTATATTGTCTCTATTATGTGCAACTAAAAGTTAAATAAAAATTGAATTATAATTTATTGTATTTTTTGTTATTGAAATAATATCTATCCCAGCACTGACTGAAATAATGGGGCGGAAACTGAAATGGTGGCGAAATCTGAAATTTCTTAGTCTTCTGTGGAATTAATTATGATCTGCGAGAAAATCTGGCCTTAATGATTCTCCAGGGAGAGAATTTTGCAATTCAACGAAATCTCCTTCTTTTCGCTTGAGTCGTGCAACGAGCCTGCCTGCTCTTTATTCAAATTTCAAAGGCTAATTGTCTTCATTTGCAGTTTTCTTCATTCTTCACATCTTTCATTCTCTCTCTCTCTCTCTGCATTTCCTCGGGATGGGATTAAAAAATATGGGAGGGAATTGAGATTATAAAAAATATAGAAAAAGATAAGCGAGAATAGATAAGAGATATTCGTAGAAAGGGACGTACCATAGATATGAGGATTGAAAGAGATAGGAGCGAATTGTGATTGATAGATAAATATAGACAAAAGATAGAGAAGTAGGGATTGAAAGAAATAGAAGCACTTTTAATTTAGATGAAGATAGAAAATAGAAGATTCAAAGAGATAGGCGTAGATGTGTATTAATATGGAGATAGAAGGGAAAAGGCGAGAGATAGCAAGGAATAAACAATCCTCTCTCTCTCTGTGCATTTTCATGGTCTATTTTTACTCAACAAAGCCTCAAAATACCCACATAAAACCGTCAAAAGCAATTTAGAAATGAAAGTTTAATATTTTCATTTTTAAAAATCGGTATAAACTATCTTTCGCTTTAGGGATGTCAATGCAGTGTAAATAGACTAAATAAACAGGAAAAATGTAGAATAGAGAGAGGTTTAATTACGGAAAAGGCAGTGTCATTCAATTCTTCAGTTTTTTTTCGTTATTTCAGTTTCAGTATGTGTGATGCAAACCTCTCATATTTAAAGTGCTGATTGCGCACAGACGAATATCGGTAAAGTGAATGCTGTTTACGGATTGCTGTCTCTCGAATTCAAATTATCGCACGCGGCTTGACTTTTTTCAGTCGAAAAAATACGAACAAAAATCTGTACAACTCGCTCTCTGCATCTCTCGCAATAGAGTGTATTGGGATATTTTGCTCGATAAAAAGGATACGATAGACTCCAATTTTTTTTTTCACAATACAGATGCATTGCAGAGGTTCCCGTGCAGATATTTGGATAGGGTTCTGGCGGGGCCCTGGTCAGTGGGGTCCTGATCTCAAAACTGACAAGGACTCCACAAGACACATCACGGTTTCACTGATAAATACCCTAAGTAGGGAAAAACTATTCTTGGATTAATTATTTGTAATATTGGATTACTCAACTAATAATTCACATTTTCAGAAAAAAATCCTAAAATAAATATGAGTTAGTTTTAAATCGAAAATAGATTCTCGCAATCCCGAATGAAATTTGAAGCCACAATCTCTTTTCACTTATTGGTTGGATTTCTATTCGTCGCCTGTACCCCTACTTGAAAATCGAGATCAGAGCTGCCAACTGATTTGAAGAATTTAAACCGATTTCCAAAGATTTAAGATGATTTCCAACTATTTGAAAAATTGGGATAAGTATTT
>JAUESI010000038.1:9710868-9724148 GCA_032275145.1 Synergus laeviventris | reverse complement strand
CTGATTTGAAGAATTTAAACCGATTTCCAAAGATTTAAGATGATTTCCAACTATTTGAAAAATTGGGATAAGTATTTTAAAGGATTTTCGATGATATTAAAGAATTCTAATGTATTTTAAAAGAACTCTAGAAAATTTTCAAGTGCTTTCACATTTAAAAAATTTCAAGGCATCTTAAAAGATTTCAAGAGATTTTTGGGAATTTGAATCTATTTCAAGTGACTTTAAGATATTTGAGAAAACTTAAAACACTTTTAAGATTCTCAAGTAATTTCAACACAAAAAATATTTTTATCTGTTAAATCTTTGAAATCCATAGAAATCATAATCTTTTGAAATCTCTAAATCTCCTAAATTTCATTGAAATCTTTAGAAATAACTTAAAAAGTTTTTTTAACTTCTTTTAAGCCTTCTGAAAAATCTTTGAAAATCTATCGAGATCGTCGAAATTCAAAGAATTTTTAATAATACTAAAAAATTTCATAGGATTTTAGGTGAACGACAAAAAATTTAAGGATTTTCAAGAAATTTCAAATATATCAAGACATCTAAAATAATTTCAAGAGATTGCAAATTATTTGAAAGAATTTCAACAAATTGTTAAAAGTTGTAAGATTTTGAAGTGTGAATTCCTATGTAAGATGTATTCATGAGAAATTACCACCACATATATATCGTTACCCCATAAATGCCTAATTATATAAAAATATTTTTATTGAAAATAGAAATCCCGACTAGAGTCTCGTCAGAATCCTATTTTAAATGGGGCTAAATCTCCCTTTTTATTATTGATGAAACAAAGAGACAACTTTCAATCGCTTGCTTTCACATGTACTTCTTTGCACAGTAAATTTTTTCAGGAAATAGTATTATTTCAAAGAATCACGATTGCAAATTTCACTCGGCAAAGGCTCATTTACGATCAATTGCAATTTACCTTTGGTGAACTTAAACGGAAAAGAATGAACTTTTCTTGGTTACAAGTGCGATTCGATGGAATAGAAGTTTCATCCAAGAATTTATCTTGAAGTTCCGTTGTTCACGAGAGCTTAACGCTTTAATCGTCGATTTTCGTGCGATCTCGATCGTTTTTTTTTACGATTCTTCAGGATCGATTGCAAGCGGTAAAAAGTAAATTCGTACCGGAAAGCAATTTCAAGATTTTGCGGATTCAATCTGGCGATCTGTGGGAGAAAGTAATTTCGAGATCTTGCGAAATCCAACAGATGGTGAGTCTCACTCCCTCGAAGGAAAACTAGAAAATGTCTTCCATAATTTAACGCTTTGTGAATTCAGTATGCTGCATTTTAAACCGTAATACAATGCAACGTAAACCTCCAATTATTTTATTTACTCTGAATATTTCATTAAATCACATAAGCGCTTTATTTATATCAAAATAAATGTTTTATAAACTCTTTCGCATACGAATCTTTAATCTACTTTAAAAATCTGGAGCGTAGTAGTAAAATTTTTCCATTCAATCTACGTTTTTTTAGATGTTGATGTTACATGATTTATTCAAATGTTTTTAGGTACAATCAATTTTTCATTTCAGTTTATTTTTGAAATCTCAACGTTTTATATTTTATTCAGGGGATTTTATTCTTAAAATATTATTTTCTCCAAGAGAGAGATAATTATTTATCCTCCCAGCCAAAAAGGATTAGAGTTGATTATGGGTAAAATGAATAATCGACAATCGAATTCATAATGGAAGTTTGTAATAATGTACAATGCATTAACTCTAATTTATCAAATTGGTTGAGCAATTGAGAATTTCAACTGTGAAACATCAAGTCTTGGCTATTTTACGTAAATGTGTAAATACATGTGATTGCCAAATGTACATGTGTTAAAATTGCGTCACATGAAAATTAACGATTACCGCAAATGTTCGAGAACAATGAATCTTCCTACAAGTGCTACAGTAGTTATTATTATCAATCATTGTTGTCTACTCCATTTAATTTTTCGCTAGCTTCTCGTTTAAAATAGTGAAATACGAATTCGTTTGCTAACGAACCATAAGATCTGATAAATGTTACCGATCTTATTATATTCAATTTGAGAAAGGATACGTTTCGCTCTCAAATGAAATCAATCTTAATTTTCCCCTGTGCTCTCACAATCAGAAGGTGATTGAAACGTTTTATTTGAAAAGAATTGCGGATATAAAATTAGTTTTTCACTTTGAAGGAAAAAAATATTCCCTAAAAACAAATCTCTTGCTAAGAAAGTACTGTTAATCGTGAATCGTAAAATCCATGTGTAATTTTATAAATGGGGTGGCGATTTGGCAATGAAGGAGTCCAGACTATGAATTAATTTCAATTTGAAGAAATGAGATCCATGCCAAAAAATTGTTGTAGTGGATATAATGGAAATTTAATTAGTTCTTATAGTTTGAAAGCTTTTCAATTTCAATCTCAATTTGATAAGGTTTAGTAATTTAATAGCTGTTAGAGATGAAAAATTTGAATTTTAGAGCCTAAAAAGTCTAGAAGTTAACTATATATTCAGAAGTCTTAATCGTTGTTAATTCGAGAAGTTGAACTGAAGCTTTTAGATGTGAAAGCCATTATGTTTTACAGCCTGAACTTTGAAAGCCATACTAGATTTACGAGCATTTAAAATTGAAAGCATTTATTTTTGAAATAAATATAAAATCTTGCCATGTAATAGTCTTTAATTTTTATATCGTCGAAAATAAGTACAAAAGGGGTTCTTCAATTATTAAAATCGATGCTTGAAAGTAGTTGAAGAAGAACGAACTAACTACTTTTTAAATAATAAAAAAAACACAACTCTTGAGATTCTCGTCTGGTTTTTTTTCCGACTTATTGGACCTATTTGTTTCCATTAGTAAAGAGAAACACGCTGACCCTTGATCTCGAGAAAGAGAATGAGAATAAAGAAGGTGTAAAAGATAGAAAATGAGGGTGAGAAAGGGAGGGTGAAAAACAGAGGGTTTAGGGGTTCGAGTGAAGATTACTGTCTGCTCTGTTACGTTTCTTATTCGACAATGTCATATCAACTCAACCCTAGGGTCCCTTTTAAGTATTAAGCTTAAAGCTTTCAAAACTCAAAGAAACTTCTTCCGTTACATTTAATAAAAAAAACTTTACTTTTCTTTCAAGATTGCAGTACTTATTTTTCATATATAAATCTGAAACAAAAAATGAACTTTCTTTATTCATATAATTAAAATTAAATCAATTCAACTAAATTAAATTAAACAGCATTGAAAGCGGATATATTTTATTACGTTTTTTTTTATGTATTTACGATTACATTTCGTCTGTACGTGGCGCAGAATATTTTAAATGTAAATTTTCTCAATTTAAATGGTAAATTTATTTAATGTGCTCTATGTGCTGGATATAAAGTTAGTGGAAGATCTTTGTTGAAGATGCGTAAGAAAATGGCTTTAAGGCTCTTTTAGCATAACAAGACATACCGTCGACTCTTGGCTTTGTACTTCTCGTTATTTTTGACTAAGGCTGAGACTTCAAGAGGATAAACGACACGGAGGACTGCTCAGGGCGTACACGATGCACACGTATATTGCTACTACAGCCGCAAAAGACGAGAGGGTAAATAGCGCTTCGTCGAATCCTTTTCAAAATAGGAAACAACACAATGAGTACACACACTTTCGCCCACATAAAAGTTAAATTCCTTGAAAACACAGTCAACTTATAAAAAAACAAGAATAAAGGAACAAAAAGATTTATTTTGAGTCCCAATGCTAGAAACTTTGTAGCTGAAATCCTGTTTCAAAGAATTCAGTCTCGTTATTTATTTTCGATTTCATTTTCAGTTTCAGAGTTGTAGTATTTTTATAACAATTGTGCGACTACAAGTAAAAAATGGATAAAAAGATTTCGTTTGTCAAAGTGGGATCAAATGAAAATAGAAATAATATAAAATACGATAAAATGAATTCTCAGAGCAAAAACAAAACGTCAATACAACCGTTAATTGGTTCTCCTTGTGTCGTTTTTGCTTTAGGAATTTCATTTGGCCCATTTGATTCGTTTTGAAGTATGTTTTAGAGCACTAAAAAATAAAGTACATGTGATTTTTTATACGTGCCGAAATTCATATTTAGGAGGTGAAACCACCCTTAATATTTCCGGGTGATTAATTGAGAAATATAATTTTCAGTGAAATTAATACTTTAGAAGGCAGTGTAAAATACAAGACTTTATATCGTTTTACACTCTGTTTCAGATTTGAAGAGGGTAAACTACCCTTAATAAAAATGTTTATTTCCTTAAACATTTTTAACAGTTTCTGTTTAATGGCCATAGTGGAAATTATCTTCAGGACAGGAAACATTGTGATACCATATAAGAAACAAAATCAATGGCATGAGGCATCCTCATTCTAATTCTAAGGGGGTAAACCACCCTGAAACCATGTTGCGAATTTATGAAGAATTTTAAGTATTGGCAGATAATTATAATGTCTTACGAAAATGAAAAAAAAATTATTTTATTCACTCCCTGTAATATGAATGTGAAACATGGTTTAAGGGTGGTTTACCCCCTTCGCATTAGAATGGGGGTGTCTCATGCCGGTAGACTACCACATTTTCTATTATCACAATGTTTCCTGCTCTGAAGATAATTTCCACTATGACCACTAAACAGAAACTGTTAAAAATGTTTAAAGAAATAAAAATTTAATCATTAGGAAATAAAATTTGATTTGAATGAAATAAATTGGTTGGCAAATAAATACCTTACTGAAATCCATTAACTAAATGACTAATCAACTAACTAAATGAATAATTTCACTGAAAATTATGTTTCTCAAGTAATCACTCGGAAACTTCGAAGGGTGATTTCACCCCCTAAATATGAATTTGGACACGCATAAAAAAAATACGTATATCTTATTTTTCAGTGTTCTAAATCATACTTCAGAACGACTCTAATCGGAGAGGGACACTTGGGTAATGTCTCTTGTCAGAAGAATTTTTATCTCACTTTTACAAATATAATATTTTAATTCACTTTTTACAGTTTTTGAGTTAGAATAAATTTTATTTCATTTAACTATCGACGTTCTATTTTATTTACCAGGAAATTAAATTTTTTTATGCTTGTTTTCCATTATGGGAAGGTTAGGAAAGGGATTCTGGAAAAGCGGATTAAGAAAAGAAGTGAAAAAAAATAGATGGAAAAAAGAGGTAAGAAAACAAAATGGTAAAAAGGGTTTGGTAAAGGTGGTAGTTGAAAAAAACGGCAATATTGAAATAAAATAAAATTTATACTTTTCATTTAAAAAGTAGTGTTCCCTTTGAATAAAGTTTGAATCATTTAAAAATCTTTTCGCCCTAAAAACTCATATTGAAAAAGTTCTTACTTTCGCTATTTTCACCCAAATGGCAAAGACTAGAAGTTGAGTCACTTGAATTATTACTCTCTTCCGAATCAGCCATGGATCTGTCTAAAAAGAAAAAAACAATACTTCCTTTTCTTAAGTATCGTTTTATACTTTTACTTAAGATTTTTTATTTTACCTTCATTGTCAGACATTCTTTGACGTGAGGTGCCACAGAGCCAGATTACAAAGTCTGAGAAGAAGTTTCGACTCAACTAACTTGCTGATTGAGTTCCCGACGTTAATTCAGTTTGGCTTCGTCGTTTCATTGCATCGATATATAATACAGTAAGACTTGAGAGAATCTCTGCAGTGAATCGCGAGAAAACTTCGAATCTCACGATGTTTCGTTACCTTATTATGTAATTACTATTACAAGCTTTACTGCTATACTTTTTTATTGGATTATAACAGACCAATGTCGAATGTCTCTATTCACATCTATAAATCTGCAAATATTGTCCCGATTTAAATTAAGTTAAATAACAAGCAAATAAATCTCAAAATTAATAACAATATTAAAAGTTTACTTTGCTTGATAAAGAAAAATCGTGAAATAATCAAGAGATTGGTTTCATAAAAAAGGTCAGCTTTCCTAAATTAATTAATACTCTACGTCTGCGAAATAAATTGGCAGGAAGATAAATCCGTTACGTTACTACAGTTTCGACAGCTAATATTTCAAGTTTGCAAAAGTTTCGTCGACGAAACTAATAGAAGTGGTAGAAATTTAAAGGCAGAGAAAAGTCAATACCGTTTCAGGGAGTTCTTGCCTGATTTTCCTATTCATTTGGATTAGAGTTTTCAGAAGGTTCTCGTGAATTTGCCTCTTGATTATCGGGCTGTTTTTGACTAACTGTTGATTGGGAGTCTGCGTTAGGCACTTCAGATTTTGCTAAAGGCTCAGATGAAGAACTTGCAGTATTTTCAACAGTTACCGGAGGAACAGTTACAGTTTCTGCTTTTCCCGAATTTGCTTCGGCTTGAATTTTTTCCTGTTTTGCTAAATTAATTTTTTTTATTCCAGAACTTTCAATTTATATCTCAGTTAAATCTATCTGTGTTTTTCAAATTTTTGTATACCTTTGGCTCGAGCTTGGGCTCTTAAAAATGCTTCCTTCCTACAATTGTTCTCCTTGGTACATCCTATAATAGGCATTTTTTAATTGGATTTACGAGATTTCAGTGTGCTACTTTTAAAAAATGGACCAGTTCGTGATCTAAAGGAAAAGTATAATTGTTTAATTAATATGTCATTCAAAGAGGTGGTCAATTTTTCTATCGCCAGTCTTTTCTTAAATAGTATTTATTTAGTCTACAATTATTAATTAAAATTAATATCAATAATGACTGAAAGAATAAATATGAACTCTTAATATAAAAATAATTTGACGTGAATATGAATTACATTTGATTATTGAAAGCATGAAAATTTCCAATAAAGGATAAATTTCTTTCGATTGGAATGAAAATACAAGTGCGAGGTGAGTCGATAAAATAAATGCAACGTGACAGTATCGATTCCCAGTAAATCATTCACTAATATTGAAATCGTGAAAAATGGAGGAATCTCGTACACTCGATTGGAGGCGAGACGAGCAGGAAAAAAAAAGAATATTAATATCAGATTAACCCTTCAATGCCCTAGCGATATTTTAAAATATTGCTCCTTTGTGCAACTTTTCATTCTTCTAAAAGTTTCAAAGCTAAAGTAGGACCTCCGAAACTTCATATTTACGATAAGGTTTGAACAAAATTACACTCTAAAAATCTAAATTCTAAACTTGGACCTTCTACATTTTTTGAATAAATTTCCTATGTACGATTCAAAGGGGTTTTACCTAATAGGAGAAATGACGTTTAATATTTTAATTCCATGTCTCTTTATCCAATTAAGTCTTAATTTAATTCTCCTCGTCCACCAAAGAAATGAAAACCTAAGGGACCAAATGATGGGAGAATATAAAGATAACATTTAAGACTCATTTTAATAATATTAATTCAGATTCTAATTTCATAAATTAAAAGTTGAATATAGGGAGACATTTTTTAAACGATTGCTCTCAACTTGTTTGTTGAAAATTAAAATTTCTCTCCACAACAGTTGCTGAATTTGTCCTGAGTAGTAATTTTGAAACTTCCGCAGTGCGTCTTTGGAGTGCAGCTGGTAGCTGATAATTTCTTATGCACCTGGTGTAATGCAACAATTTTGCTATTTCAGACGGAATCTCCCAACCCTTGACTTGAAAACTCGTAATATTACGCGGAATTTCTAAAGAAGCTGACACGAGAGACTCGACCCGCTTCTTATACAGAAATCGCTGAGACTTTATTTAAATTTCAATTTAAATGGAAATTCGTGTTTGGAACATTGACGTTTTAGCGAAATCTTGCTGTCGATTTCCAAGTTTGCTTCTTAAGAACATCGATTATTCTAAATAAGCAAAGTGCAATTTGCTTTCGAGAGTATAAAGAGTCTAAAGACTCTGAAGAGCTTCTTTATCAATTGACTTGATATTTCAATTTAAATTAAATTAGCGTTTAAATATGATCAATATACCCAAGCCTCGAAAGGCAATCACAAATTTGTTTTGAATTATCATTATAACAAGCGTGCGACTCTTTAATTTTTACTGAAAATTCAATTTAAAAATTGTGTTTGAGAGTAGAAAATGGAAGATGAGTTGGCAAACAATTCATTTACGATATGAAAGTCTCTAATTTTCTTAATTTAACGGTAGCAATGAAAGCGAAAGATATTAACTAATTAATTTTGAGTACAGTCGTAGGAGTACTAGAATAATTATTAGAGAAACCAAGAGACAAATTCTGGACATTCATATTTTCACAAAGAGGGAGGATTTTCACAAAGGATGTTCAAAGGGAGGATTTCGTGAATTCATGAGCGATTCACTAAGCGTATAAAATGAATCGATTTCTCGAGTTCCCTCTTCAGCGGAAGTAGGTATCTCATCGAAGAGGCTAAACGTAAATTTAGTCGAGTACTGGAATTGCTATAACAGTTCTACAATAAAGTATCACTAAACTGGCTTCATATGTCACAATTTCAGTCGTCTGGTTTTCTCATAGAACGAGATGAAATTTCCTGACCTAAGGCGCAAAAATCGAAAGAATTATCATTTATATTTAGTTTACAGAATTGTAACATATCAATGTAGGGAGTCGTCAAAATTCTGATTATGATTTTATAGAGAAAAATGTCAATCGTTACGCAAGAAAAAAAGAAATCAGATTTTATTTCGTTAAAAAAGTGTCTGGAAGAGCTTTGAGAATTTGAGACAAAACATGCTGACAGGAATAATTTGGAAGTCCCCACTAGAGAGACATAAAATGTAGAGAGGAGATACATTTTTAATAAGGTCTCCCTCAGCTCGCATTTCCTTTTCCCAAAATAAATTTAAAGAACAGGAGAAAGTGAGAATATTGGCCTCGAAAAGAACAAAATTTTACTTACAGAGTTATTCCATAGTCAAATTGGATTTCTAGAAGTTGAATTTTCTCTTAAATGTTTTGTAACAGAAATTTTGAAATTTTTGTCCAAGATAATTTGTAAAGAGTCAAAATGTGAAACAAAAAAAAGAGAATTGGTATAAGCCGAGTGAAGAGAGCCACGTATACATTTTTCAGATGTTTTTTATCTGCGTGAACTCACAGTTTGACGAGAGAGGAAAAGATAAAAAAAAAGATTTACGCGCCTTTATACGCGGTGAACTTTAGTCTGCTCCACTCGTAAAAATTTGTTGATCAATACTGGAAACATGAAAGGGTGGAAAAAAGGCAAACTCCATGGATCTGTCAATGACGAGTAACTTTATCCAATAATATTTTTATATTTAATGTAATCACTGAATTTTTCTTTCAAAGAAAAATGTGGTACTATTTGAAGAACAAGTAGAAAATGGCAATTGGAAATAGAATTAATTAAATTTCTCATTGAAATATTTAATTTCAAAACTGACTAAAAAAACATAAATGTCCTTTAAACTTTTCCAGGCCTTTTGTACAAATGGCTTTCCGGAAATTGGATTTGAATTCATCAAATCTGAGCGAAATTTAATAGATTATGGAATTATGGTTTGAAATTTTACATTGATACTTATATATTCCTACCATTAAAAGGTTTGAACGTTATAATATGTTAGACAGCTGGCGCACAGCGGCTCCTCTAAAGCCTTGAATAATATATAGCAACCGCAGTGCATCCGCCGTTCTGCGACACTTGGTCGTCGCAGAATCATTACTGATAGTCAAGTGTTAAACAGTAAGCATTAAATTTTACCAGATTCACAATCAGATATTTTCCGAAAAATTTTCATTGACTCGTTGGCAATAAAATTATATACAAAATATTAATTTTTTTTCTTTAATATCCAAACTTACATATTTCAAGTTCAAAGAGATGTTTCTCACTATATTTATAACTTGTCGATATATTGAGGGTTTAGCAGGACTCACAGTCTCTATTAGAAAAAAATTAGGTTACATAGGATCCTTTTTTGTCGCTCATAGGGTAGTTTTTGCAATGTGAGGAGGAAAAAGAAAAAAAACCTGCTGTTGTGGTTTTTATGTAAATTATATAGTTTAACAAATACCCAGAATAATACAAAAATATCTAAAAACTAGGATTCTTTTCAATAAAAAAAAATGGATTTTAAACGAAATATTAAATGGAATTCAAAAGAATCTAAAATTTGAATTCAGTAAAATTAAAGATAAAATAAAATAAAATTCATTAAAATTAAAGATTAATTAAAAATAATTCTACGTGAATTAAAGAAGATTCAAGTGAATTCAAGAGGCATTTAAGAAAATTTTGGATGAGTTCAGAAGAATTCATAAAGAATTCAAGACAATTTTATATCAACATGAATTTAAAGCATTTTAAACGATTTTAAAAGATTTCTTTTACAATTAACAAGATATCAAGATATTGTGGATGATTTTAAAGAGTTTGAAAATATTTCGAAGAGACTTTTAATGATTTAAAAGAATTTAGAAGAGTTTAAGAATTTTCAAGAAATTTTACAGGATTTGAACCATTTCATGAAATTTCAAGTGATTTAAAATAATTTCAAAGAATTTGAAAAACTTTTCAAATAATTAAAAAAAATGTATAGGAATTTTATTTTAAAAAATTGCAAGCATCAAATAAAAATATTTTCAGCTTTAAAGGATTGAATTTTATGTTATTTTAATCACCCTGAAAAGTTTTGTCAAACCGGAAATATCCTGGAACAATTATAATACCAATTTTAATAATTTTTCAGATGATTCAATTTTACCAATTGAACAAAGATGAAAAGGTTATATAAATTCCTGCAGAATCGGTGAAAAAAGTTTAATACGAGACGACCTGTGATAACTAAATATTTGTTTTTCAAGCAAAAAGGTGGATATAATAATTGAATTTCCAACCAATGAAATGGGAAAATGAGGAAAATGTCGATTTTGTGTAAATTTAAAGAAAATTATATATTGACTGAAAATAGGGTACTCTTTCAGAGCTGGGTAAAATGGTTCTCAAAATGTATCTTATTTAAAATGAAAAATGCAAAATATATATTTGAAATAGGTTAGTAAAAAATGTAAAATGAATTTTTAATAATATATAATTTCATTTCGAAAGTTAATTATATTATAATTATGTAAAAGAATTATTAATATGTTACATAAATAATACATAACGAATAATCATTCTTTGGATATTCTTTTATACATTATCTAACTTGTCCAGGGCAGAACCAAAAAAAAAATGGAAAATGGTATGTTAAGTGGAAAATAGGTTAAAAATCCATTTAACATGGAAAATGAAAATGAGTCACTTCTTTCTATTTAAAATAGAAAATAAAAAATGGTATTTTGCATACCAATTACCTAATTGAAATTAATTAATTTGAAACAATTACCTAGCTCTGGGTACTTTAGAGACAAAAATCTTAAAAATAGAGGACATTAGGGACCTCAGCTAAATATAAGGGCCGATAGGGAATATAGGGACAAGTCTATAAGACCTGGTCTAATAGAAACTTTCAATATGGAAATGGACTATTCTGATGAGGGAGAAAAAACAAGAATCCGATTATAAAAAGTCATCAGCAAACAGAAAGTCAATGGAATTCTAGGCTGGAGTCCATGAATCCTGACAATATCGCTTATCAAAAAGATTCTTTTACATCTGCTGCCCGCTGCACCATTTCTTTTAACCGCAGACGGGCAGATAACCAGGGACAAAATTCAATGGCTATTTCTGCAACCGAAACCCAATTCGCCTGCGCAACGACAATTCTGCAACGCTATAATTACCCCGTTAGGGGGTGGGTGGTTGAGGGAGGTCGGGACATTGGTCCAAAGCGGAGGTCGCAGTGCTGGAGGTTCACTGTGCACTATGCACGAGTAGCACTTTAAAACGAACGCGTACGCTACACGAAAATCCGATACAATTAGCGTTGCATGAGTTTAAACTTGATTTTCTGCAAGCGCACATTAACCGACGATTAACGTCCTAACTCATAAACCTCATATTTATCGGTTCCCCTCTCTGCCATTCGAAAAACCACGCGATCAGAACCAAAAAAAGAACTTGACAAAATTACGTTCAGAACCCCAGTAACTAATTTTCAGCACTTTCGATTTCTGGAATATGAACAATTGAGTACAATTCAGGAATATTATAGTGGACGATGTACTATAAGTAAAGTTTGAGTTTGTATAAATTGAAGTTATACAATGTATATACATGACCCTATTCATGCAAGATATATGCTATCTCCTGTTAATTACAAACTCACAAGCAATTATTATTCATATGTGAAGCAGGTATGCATATAAGCTCTATAAACGTAGATGGGACTAAATTCATAGCAAAGGTCAATGAACTGACAAAGTTCCGGAGAGTGGAAGGTTTACCACCACGGTTTACCTTTTCTGTCTAATTTCATAAAATCAACTCATCTATAATATTGCCTGGCAACCACCAACTCTCTATCTATGATACAGCATACAATACAGTGCACACTTCATCTGACTCTCAGCATCACGTGGGCTGTCACCATCCAATTACCCTCTGTAATCTCGTAATGGTATATTGCGACCTAGTAATTTACAGTATTACCAGGTATTTCTGAACCTTGATCCTAAGCTGATTGATTCTCGATCCTTGACTTGTAGCCAATTTTGGAGTTCTACATTCAACCACTGAGCCGATCAGTTCCATTTCAAGGATCCTTGTATCTCGAAAAGCATTGGGAATCTTCAGTCATTTTTCAGATGCATTCAGTTCCAAACTGTCGACCAAAGTGTCCACCTCCGATTTGATTTGAAGTATCTTTTAGGGCACTGAAATCATTCTTCAAAGTTTTCAAGTAATCACTTGAGAAATATAATTTTCAGTGAAATTAATCATTTAAAAGGCAGTGTAAACTTTTTTTAAATGTAAATTGTGGTATTAGATGCAAGTAAAATATTGATTTCTCACCATCATCCCCTTAAATGGGGGTTAACGTATATGAAAATTCCTGATTCTTGACCGAGGGGTCAACCACTCAACCAGAAATATATTCCTAAAAGAATATTCGCAAATACTTGGAAATATTCACAAATATTCCTACAAATATTGCTACACTTATAACAACGTGAGACTTTAGAATAATGATATACAATGGGTTCTAAACGAGTTCAAATAATGTCAGTGATTTCAAAAGATTTAAACTAAATTCAATAATATTTTAAGATATTTTAAAAGAGTTTGAGTTGATTTCAATACATTTTAAAAGAATTTCAAAACTTCCGAAGATTTAAAAAGACTTAATAGACTTTATGGAATTAAGAAACATTATTTATATTTTAAAGTTACTTGAAACTCTTTA
>JAUESI010000038.1:9696623-9710768 GCA_032275145.1 Synergus laeviventris | reverse complement strand
AAGATTTAAAAAGACTTAATAGACTTTATGGAATTAAGAAACATTATTTATATTTTAAAGTTACTTGAAACTCTTTAAACTCTACTGAAATTCATTAAAAATATCTTCAAATCTCTTGAAAACTTTTACACTCTGGAATTATTTTAAATCCCGTTGAATTTTGACACATATCTTGTTTAGATATATCTTGTAGAGTATAAAGGGGAATTGGGAACGTAATGTCACTCTCTAAATCTGAATCAACGATAAGTTTATCACTGATTCCAATTAGAGTATATACAATAATAGAGGGCGTGACATTTACTGGTTCATCAACGTATATACGCTGATTGGTATCAGTGATATATCTATCACTGATTCAGATTAAGAGAGCAGAATATTTGTGAATATTTAGAAATACTTCGAAATATTTCGGAATATTCTGTGTGTATATGGAAATGTTTACTGATTGTATCAGAAATATCGGTGGTGGTCGGCCCCTTGATTTTCACCCAAGTTAAATTGTAAATATTTATATTCTTGAACAATTGTAACAGTTAATGTTCAATGATCGTAGTGAAAAATTATCTTCGGGAAAGAAACATTGTGGAAATAGAAAACATTTGCAACACTTAAAAGGTGTGCGTCATGGTGATAGACTCAGATGTTTTCTATTTTCCTTTGAACCTGAAACAAACTGTAAAAGAATATAACGTCATGGATTTTTTATAACACTTCATTAAACATTCAAAAATAAAACTTAACTGGATATATAATATTTTACACTGCCGTTTTCACTGAAAATTATATTTTTCCAGTAATTATTGGAAAACTTTGAAGGGTGATTTCACCCCATAAATATATATATAAATATAAACAAATCAAATTCAAGGTGGACACTTGGCAACCTTCCTTGTAATCTTCCTATAAACTGAGTGAACCTTTTCGTAATTCTGGCATCAAAAGCTTCATTTATAAATGATATTCGAGTAATTCTGTTAGTATAATGGGAAAATGGAGAATATTTCCTGTTGCTGTGAGTTTCGTTCGATTCCATGTAGTTTAGGAAAATTTGTAGTGCTTCTACCTGGGAATACCTCTGCGAATATGTTCCCTAGGAAAATATACAAGGCTCTCAATATACGCACGTCTGAGCGCTTCGAACATATACCATGACCTAGATTCGATGAAGGATGATTTATACGAGGTTTCCCTCAGGATTGGAGAACGGATTATTTGTCACCCTCAAAATTTGAACCCGGATGATACTCTTGTAAATTTACAAATGGTTGCCCAAGCACGCGTAGCAAGATGCATCAACTTAGCATAAATTCGAAATTTAAAATTCCATATGCTACTCTGGAATTCACTATATATGATTTATAAACCTATTGATTCTAAATAAAAATGTATTTATCGAAAGAGCTAAACTATAATTATTCAAGCAGTATATTTACCTTTGGCGTGTCCCTCATAAACCATGAAACTAACATACAGTAGAAGCATTAATAATGCACTAATAACTCTAAATGTCGACTAAAAGGTTTCAAGCTAAAATTAAAGACTGATAAATGCGCGAAGGTCGTTCATTCAAGCATAATAGTGCACTTAGAATAAATTGAAACCTTTTTGAATAACGCTTTTCTGCGTATTTGACTTTCCAGAGTAGGAAATAGTTCATTCTTATTTTGATCCCATTGTAATAATCTAGCTGTTATTATAAAATATTAAAATAGTGAATTTAAAGAAAATAGCGAAGAATTTGACAAGATCAAATACTTTTCTATTGTAAATCGATAGGACACTATCAATATTGTTACTCAGGGTGACGTTTATAAATCGTTAAAGATTGAGACTCTTTTTACTTGAGCGAGCAAACGATGTACGATATACTTAGGAAACCTCGTTTCATGTAAGAAAGCAGTATTAAACTTTTACAATCATTTTATTTTTTACGATGTTGCACTTTTATGTCGCAAATTTGTCTTAGAGCTCACAAAGACCTCTCTTCTCTCTATAGATGTTATGAATTAAAAATGAAATTTCTTAAAAAAACCTGCAATATTTTATTAAGAATCTTTTAATCTCGTAAAGTCGTTTGAAGTGAAAGAATCGTGAGTTTCATAAAAATGTATATGTGAAGAGGAAAATTTTATTTCTTGAAAGTTTCATTTGTGAATCACAGAAGTAGGATTTTCTTATTTCACTTTGTTGGTTCGACTATAAGACGATAGATAATTTCTTTTTCAATTAACTCTGAACAGCGAATGAGCTCTTCATTTCTACGTTATTCTCTGGCAGCTCATTTAATTTCACTAGCTCACGTCCCGCCTATCCTGCATGGTCACTTTCTTGCACACACGCATCCCCCATTCAATTATTTCAATTCACAGCGAACCACTCGTTTCCGAGAAAAACGGCGCCGTCGCTCCTACTTCCCTTGTTATTTTCAAGCCAGAAAAAAATAAAAATTTTATCTTCCGTAATTACCAGCCTGAAACCACGTTAGCAACTTCGTTTACGGTTCTTTGTAAAATAAAGTGAACGCTCTAGTGTGAAAAATCTATTTTCCCTTCCCACCATACTTCACGAAGTATTAATCAATATTTCACAATTTCGGCAAAAAATTAATTATAAGAGCACGGAATTTAATATAATTTCGGCTCGAATATAGTGAAACTTTGAAAATCAATCATTTAAAATTTGAATTCTAGCTCACATAATCAAAGTATGCAATTAGGATTGATGGATTTTATTAAATTCAAAATTGAATAGTAATCTGCGATGCTTTCTTCCTGTACACATTGATTGCGATTGTTTTTGTTGTCATCCAGTGACAAATGATGTTTCATAATAATTAAAGCCTCTAAAATTCTATAATTTTGAAACCAATTTCTAATTGAAAGCAGTCTAGTTGTAACTCGAAAGTTTCACTTCAAGATCTTCAAATCAGACCAAATTAAAAAAATCAAAACTAAACACCTGAGAATTATTCCAAAATATTTTTAAACACAACTGAATTTAAAATGATTCTCAATATCATTGAAAATCATATGGAATCCGATACTATATTTTCACTAGTTATAATTTTTAATGTTTCAAATTGAAAAATTAAAAATTACCTACACAGTTAACAAATAGAAATGCAATATTTCTCAATTTGTAATAACGTTAGTATTCGAAGCAGAGTATGATTTATTGCACCTGATGAAATTATGAAGTTACTTTGACGAACGTTTCCACATTTTCCCCAACACATGAATAAATTCTAAAGGAAATGGAATGTCGCCTAGGTACGGTTAATGGATGTAGTGTCCTAGTTGCCCCATTAAAAGCGTTAGTGATATCCACTAAGTAGCTTCAGGGATATTTCACTGAAGGTACCTACTGCAAGTGTCTAATGCCGCATTTAATTCGTTATCTCCAGTGGAGCAGGTTTGAGATGGCGAACTAAGCTAGCTAGATTATCCATCATTACTGTAACGAGTATTACGACGCGCCACTCCCTAAAGACTGATATACGCGAGCCGCACAAACGTTACCCCCATCCGTAACAGGTGATGTACGAGGTCATTAATAACTAATTACTAGAGACTCCATTCACACTTCGATGCGGGCTCTTAGACTGAAGTATAATAGAGTCATATCCCTATCACAAACTTTTATGCAAAAACCCTCTTATTATAAGACGAAAATAAAAAATCTACAATTCATTGACAGTTACTGATAATCATCATATTTTTGGATCAGATTGTTGGGTCTTCACAGTTAAAAAAGGCACTTTTGTAAATGCTTGCACTTCGACTTAGACTTGTGCTAACTTGGAGAATTGGATAAAGTTCTATGTAAGCTCCCTTACGTGACATCCCTCAGCGGTTTAACTATATCTGAGTTTGAGAAGCTACTTAGTTGATGTTGAGCAGATTTGCAAGTGATTCAATGTGTATATATTCATAACTGGATTAAAGTAACCAGACTTAATTAATTTGATTATGAACATCTGTTTGTACTCTTTACATATTATTGATTAGTAGAATAATTAAGTTAATTCAGTATGATAAAATAATGTCTCTCTTGTTCGAATGAACGAAGTTTTCCGAGATTAAAACTTGGACAGGTTTTACTCATTATATGAGTATTTACTCGGTCTTTATATATCTTCAAAGAGGATAAAAATTAATATAAGAAATTTGAAACACCGGTCCTTCAAACTTACAGTGGTGTAATCCTATCATGTTATCCTTTAGACATTTTTATTTCAGAGTAAAAAACTAAAAATCTAGTTACGCCACTGGTTCGATATTTTCGGCTGCAAACTAAACGAGCTGTGCTTTGTCGGTCTGCAATTAACAGCACTCTTAATGAATTTGTCCCGGCTAATTACGTAACCAGCCACGCCGCAAATTCCATCTGGCTCTGATTGTGAGTTACATCCGAAAAAAATTGCTTTTACAGGCGCAGATACTTTCACGGTCTTAAACCACTAACCAGCCATCATTAATTAAAACGAGATATAAAAGTAAATTTAAAAAATGGTAAAAGCCTCACTTAAAACGTATTAAACGGTATTTTCATCATAATAATTCAGTCTTTACAGTCAGTTTTTATAAATCAATCGTTATATATTTTGTTTATCAACTTGAAGTAACTGTCTACTCTTACGAGAATTATTTCGATAAAATTTTTCTAGCTCACAATTAGAAAAATATTTTACTCTCACTTCAATGTAATAATTTAATTTCAAATGTAAACGTTCCTACCACGAAAATTATAAAAAAATAATGTTAAGTTGAAAGGAGGAGTATAACAGTCAGTTGCTGGTTAAAAGGCAATTTTCAATTTAATTGGCGAGTCTCTGTTCGGGGAAAGTTTGTGGCGATAATGAATTTTGCCAAATTAATAGGAGAAGTTGCGAGAGTTGCTCAATCTTGTTCGCGGTAAAGACAAAGACAAAAGCAGAATCGATACTTGTATGTATGAACTTCACTTACCCTGAAACTCCTTCCGGGCTGCACTAACGGATGTGACGATATTGGCCACGTGACCAAGCACCGTTGCAAAAAGAAGCAGTCCAAAGAGCAGCTGAGCTATCACGAACAAGTATTCTCCTTTACTCCTTGGTCTGAAATTCAGAAATGAATGTCGAGCTTTGATATGGTTCTAGTACTTTTTCAAAGGATTTATAAAAAGCATCTCAAGATCTAGGTCGAGGTTTTAAATTTGCTTCTATTGACTTACATTATTTATACTACTTCCACACTTGTAATGGTTGACTTCAAATAAATTATACTACTTGAAAACCCTTACAGTTGACTTAATAAAAGCCACACCACATGAAATCAATTATGGTTGACTGAAATTAAGTTACACTGCTTAAAACCTTCTATGTGTAATTTAAAATTGCTTGTACTATTTTTCAATCATTATGTTTTAAAAATTAAGTCTACTTCGTGGTAACTGCTTTGCCTGAATTAAAATAGCTTATGCTACTAAAACCATTATTTACGACCCAGCATGACATATACGTACTACTTGAGACCAAGTATGATTGACTTGAAATAAACCATACTCCCTGCGGATAGTCGTAAATTGATTTATACTACTGCATATAGTCACGACTGGTTTAAAATGAGTGACTTTAAAAGGTTTATAGATACCGTACGGAATATTCCGAGTATCTTTTAAAATATTTTACACTTACCTCCGAAAAAAAATTATACATACTACTAGAGTTTAATTACGACTGCCTTAAATAAAATTATGCTGGGTGAAATTCATTTTCTCTATTTGTTTTCAAATGATTTACTTGAAAACATGAAAACCGGTAAGGGCGTATGGTATTTTAACATAAGAGTAATTTAGTTTCGCCAACTTTACGTTTGTAATAATTAACATTCATCACCAGAACTAGGTCATACGTTTTAGCAAAACATATTTATTATTGCGAGCGTAAAGTTGGCGAAACTAAATTTGCGTATATGGTAATTACCACATGCCCTTAAAAATCTCATGTGCCTAGAGATCCATTACATACGACCTAAAATAATGACTATTACTTGGAATCCATTATGACAGTCGATTTTATCTTGAAAATAAATACATTTTTATTGATTTTTTGTTGCAGTGTCCATCAATAAAATATCTTGAAAGATATTATGATTTTAATTAAAATAATTACCTTGGAAGATCACCGATGGTTGTCAGCGCTAATGTGCACCAATAGTAACTCTGCAGGTACTGGTCGACTACGTCTGCCGATTTTGACTCCTTAAAAACCCAATTCTTGCTCCCGAAACCATTATTCTTATAAATAATATGATAGAGGCACCCGTTCCAGTGAAAGATCACCAGTAAGTAATGGATCAATGATGTAGAGCGGAATAAATTCGGATAATTCGTATGTCGCTCGGTTCTGTCCATGAATGCCCAGAATCTATTTTTTAAGAAATAAATTATATTTTAATTATTGATGTATCGTAGACATTATTCTATAGAAAAATCATCACTTACCGGTAAATTTTAACGAGCCTAAAACTTCGAAGTATACTGTTAAATCCTATAGATAAGTATAAACAGTCGAGAGGTAACAGGCACAGGCAGTCTATGTAAAACGTGGTACTGTTCATATAATGGGTTCTCAATTTCGTAGCGTCTGTTTGTAGTACGCCATCCTCGAGATAACCAGTACGAAAGTGAAAGACTATGTCCGCCAAATACAGAAAATCCGATAAGTAATCGAGGCAGAACCACACTACTAGAGTTTCGCCTGAAAACAAAAGAAAAAGATAACAAAACGAATGAAAAGAAAGCCTAAATTAATTTAAATTTCGCACCATAATGGCCAAAAAGATGAAGTTTTTATTTAAAAATCAAGTAACGAATTTGTGGCGCAAAATACAAATTAAAATATTGTCTTTTTTATTGATAGTAAAATAATGAATAGCTGGCGTGGGCAGGCGAAAGAAATCTTACGTTATAACATCTTAAAATTTTAATATACTTTAAATGGATTTATACAAAAGAATTTTATTTTATTTTATTTTATTTAACCCGAATTCCAACCCCCGAGCCAATTTGTACACATTAGTCATTCGACAGAATATATATATATATATATATAAAAAATATACAGGGGTGGGGGGAATAAATCAATCCCGATGCAACTGGAGGTGCACGTCATCCGACTCGTCAATTTCCCACAACACCAGGAGACGATCGAGTCGGAAAAAGGTCACATAAGGTAGCACAATTAATCCTCGTTAGGTGAACAATCACTAAATTTAAACTACTTAGAAATATAAATTATAATAACTTTAAAACTTAAAAAGAGTCGCAAGTCCGATACGAATTAAACAGGGGTCTCACTTTAGCTTTTATACGACTTCTGTACTCCTGAGTCAAAACAGAACTAGAAAATCAAGCAAGCGAAAAATAAATTAGGGAGGTAATACTCGACGAATATAATATCAATGCTAGACCTTCCGAAACATAAACAAAACTAGATCTCTCTTTGAAAAGTATTTTCTCTAATTGCTAGAGCAATAATAAATTTCGAACTCGTCAACACACAATAATAACAAACCCAGGTTCGAACCAAGGTGCTAATTGGAAATAATAATAAACACAATAGAAATTCTAATATTAATGAACTTCTAAGTATCGAAAACAAATTTGGTAGACATGTTCTCACAAATTAAATTATAAAATCATATATATATATATATATAATATAAATTATAAAAACTCGATTCAGGATACAGAAAGATCAGAAATATGTTTCTATGATGATTATGTTGTACTATTTGCTAAACTATTTTAGATCCATGTGTGTCGTTAGAGGTAATATTGATATTTTACACGAAATTCGAAATATGTTCCATCAAAGTGACAAGGTAAAAACGCCCGAGGAGTTCATGAATGAGATGTACTTATGGTAAGCCATGTGTTCATTACCCGGAATATATTTATTAAATATGAATTCTGATGCATATATTGAACTTGATATTAGGTCAAAGAGTCTGCTACAAACGTAGCTAACCTGATTTTTTAAAAAATATTTATAAAGCCCTTGAAGTTACGAAAACAAACAGAATTTCAATTTAAATGTAAATGATAATTGAAAAAATTTCTGATTCCCTGTTATATCACAATATTTACATAGCAATATTATTATTCAAATCTCATGCCGAAAAGGTACACTGCATCTATTTTAATTAAATATGACTCTACATTAAATTGACTGTGTACTTAATTATAACAAATAGAGAATTTATAATGAAAATTTACACCGGTTCTCTTAGACCATGAATTTTTTTTCCAGTTTTATTGAATTTCTTCCAAGCTTTTAATATTCTTTTTGTGAGCTTTAAAAACTAAACTCATTTCGGATGCCAGTCTGAGAATATTTTTCCGTATCAGATTACACACTTCATTCTCATTTCGAGATTTTTATCTTTTTCTGCAGTGCCTATATCAAGACTCTCCTTGAAAGAATCCTCTTACAAGTTTTTCATATCAGGAGATAAGTTTAAAGTATTCGAACAATGAGCCACACTAATCCATAGCCTTAAATTCTCAAATTTCTTAATTTGGCTCCTTTTAGAATTTAGAAGCATAGAACTGATCAATGTAGTATTTTTAAAAGGAAAATTGGTTAATGAAAATAGGAGACGAATTTATAAATTTTAACATCAAAACGACATCCCTAGTGATGAAATTTACTCTAATTCAACAATTTGGAGTGAGGTAGACAAACGATAATATTTTTTAGAGTCTGGTCATCTTACAATTGGTCAATTATTCACTGTATGCTCTCTGAACCCAATTTTCATACGTGACAAAGATACGTTAAGGAACTGACCGTTGATCTCCTGGAAGGCAAACCTATAGATGATGACCCAGAAATTGTAGAGAAAGGCAAGCGAGACCACCATCGACCAATAGTAACAAAGTCGTCCCGCAGGATCGAAGACAAAGGACCAATTCGGGGCTCCAGTTCGGAAACCCCTTGAGCCAGGTTGTCCAGGAAAACCCCTGCTGCCTCGTTGCTGCTGTTGTTGATGAGCACTGTACCTGCTGAACATTCAAACGGTCAAATTTATTTTTATCGTTGATAAGAAATCAACATTAACTGGGAACTCGTAGTTAGAAAGAATGATACGAATCCCTAGAAATAAGATCGAAATAGTTACGAAAATGCACTTAGGGATCATCCACTTGCTATAACGCTATCTTATTCGGTATATAAAAAAGTTTCCAAAATCCCTGAAACCTAACATTTTTATTATTCACTAGCAGAAATTTAGCCGACGTTGTCTGGGATTTAATAAGATTTCATAGAATTTAAAGGAAGCTTAAAAAGACTCTAAAGGATTGCAAAAGATTTATGGTGATTTTAAGGAATTTCAAAGGATACAAAGACTCATTTGATTGGTGCAATGAAAACATTTTTTTCCAGAGATTTCACAAGATTTCAAACCATTTTAACTGAATTAAAATATTTTCAACTATTTAAATATATTTACAGAAGATTTTGAAGAATTTTAAGGAATTTTAAGGAATTTCAACTGGTTTCCTCCACATTAGAATCAATTCCTTGAAATTTCTCAAAATTACTTAAAATGCCTTGAAATCTATTGAATCTTTAATCATTTTGAAATCCATTGAAATTTTTTTACAATCACTTGAAATCATTTAAAATCAATTAAAATCCTTTGAAATTCTATAAAGTACTAGATGAACATCCTGGACATCCATACTATACGTGACTAGATTTACATAATGACGTCCTAATGATTCCAGACTGGATGAAACCCATCACGATGTGATATTTTGTGACTCGATTAACGTCACAACGTCATAGTATTTCAGATCATAACATCTTTTGTGAATGGATTGGAGTGCTACTTATAGTAATTGAGCTGTAGTTTCAGGCGTCTTTTTTTTTTTCTTAAAAGATTCTCACTAAAAATAATTGCTTTTACTTACAATAATTTGTTTATTGCAACAGAAAGCATAGAAAATGTTTTTGTAAACAATATTATTATTGTTGATGAGAAACCATCGATGGAAAAAAAAAATTCGTCTGAGTAGATGTCTGAAACTTCAGCTCAATTACTATAGGGCTGAATTGAGCCAAGGTACGTCATAGCTTCGTCATGTTTTGGGACTGAATTAACATCATGAAAATACTTTTTAATAAAACAAAACGTACGTTTCAGTGCCATTGCAGCTACTGGTACTGTTGAGGTGGTTGACGGAGGCCGGCGTATGTAGATGTGACGTGTCTCGTGATGAAGCTAGTGTGACGGTATTCGAGAGCTTGAATCTTCCTCTGAGGTGGTCCTTCCGTCTTGTCTTTCTGCTGAGATCAAGTTCACTCGCCCCTCGGTTCACATAAGCCCCGTGAAGTGAGTCGCGGGACGAGCTGAAGTATCGCTGCGACACAGAGTATACCTGCCAAGGCCAATCTATGGGTTTAGCGAGGCGCACTTGCTTGTGCCAACTGCTCAACTAGTTGTACACTTTCACATTATACACCTCGTCTCACTAAATATAGCCTATGTGCGCATGTGGACTTGAGTACGTGGTTCCATAAACTTAATGGTGCACGAACGTCGTCATGGACGCCCCAGGCGTCAACGATATAGATCATTAGAGACATTCCCTTTATACGATCCATAAACTTTTCTACTTTCATTCTTGTCAGAACCAGCAAGGGGCAAGCGAAACTATACGACTTCCAATTTCAATGTAGAATACTGAAGAATTCATAAAAAAATGTTCAAGTACCTGTTCAGTTGATATTGGATGACGTTCGTGCATAATATTAAGTTTTACTATTTTCTGGTTTAAAAGCAAGTGCGTCTCTGCTATACTGTGTGCAGTTCTATAATTGACAATACTACTAATAATTACTAATAATGTTGTGGTCTAAGTTATAAATTGATTTCAAGAATAAAATTTAAGCTGACAACGACACTAATGGAATTTTATTTATCCACAATTATCTCTCTTTACTTAACGATCACGATTAGGTACTGAATATTTAATTGGAGATAAGTAGATTGTCGACATCTCAGACGTGCCTAATTAAATTAACTTGCAAAGGAAGCTTTTTCTTCGACTTTTCTCTGTATTTTTCTAGTTCTTTTCTTTTTCTCTGTCTATCTATATCTTTCTTTTAAATCTTTCTTGTTTATGGAAGAGCTCTGTATTTATATATCCCTCTCGCTTAACCAAATCACAGAAACCTAGTAGAGTAAATCGCACCTCTGGCTCGTCTGACTAAATCCAGTATTCTCTACTGAAATCTAAATTCTTCATTTACCCAGATTAAAAGGATTCTCTCATTTGTCTTATAGTACGTATGATAGTGAAATTAATTCTTCTGGGTAAATGAGCGTTCTAATCTAATTCTGGCTAATAAATATTAATCAATTATATTTTTTTAATTTTAAATTTGAGTAAAGACTACAAATTTCTACGTGGAGTGAAATCAGAAAGCAATTCTCTAAAATAGGTCGATGTGCTCTGTTATCTTATCAGTGCTCTCTTCGTTTATGACTTTGAAATTGAACAACCCAATTGTACTTTATATTACAGGCCCTTTACTTTATCTCTATTATTTCCTCGCCCTTCAGTGCTTCATAAAATAGTTATCTTTGCTTTTAAAGCTTTTGTTTCCAAATTCATCACATTTCCATCTGTACTATTCATTATTATTTTTATTCTATCGTTCTATTATACTGATTAGGTGAATACTGATTAGGTGAATGACCTTAAACAAAATTATTTCTTCCCTTGATAAGGGTAAAAGTCGTGATATTGTTTCTGATCAAGCCTTTATTTAACCGCGAATTCGCCTCAAAAGTGAAAGAAGATAAAATTGGAACGAACCTGCTGTTGTTGATGGTGATAGTAGTGGTGGGTGGGGGTGTGTCGTCCCATGAACTTACTGCTGACGAGATCGAGGAGACTTTGTCTCGAGGGTAAAACGCCTCGAGACACGTTCTCCACACTCTTCGTGTCTTCATCCCTATCTCTGTTGGTACCTCTTCCATTTTCAGCCCTGGAACCCCTTTCTCGAAGTTTCTCAACCGTGCAGCCCAACGTAACCGCAGAACCCACACTCAGACGATCGGCCGCGCTCCCGACACCGGTCGACGTGACGATTGCTGAAAAAAAGAAAATCCCTTCGTCAATAATTTTCAAAACAACATTTTTAAATCTAATTTCAGCATAAATTCTTCAACTTTTGGAATAAACTAAAAGTCGATAAACAGTAGTAACTTTCTAGATTATCACCAATATATATTTTTCTTATATATATATTTCAAAATATTTTTGTAATTGTAAAAGTATTTCGTAGAATTTTAAACGATTTCGAAGGTTTCCGTAAAATTTTAAGTGCTTTCAAGAGATTTTTCTGATTTAGAAAAAATTTTGTGGAATTTTTAAGGATTTCATGGAATATTATCAAAGGGTTTGTAAGAATTTTGAGAGCTTCAAGAATTTTTCACATAGATTTCAAGAGATTTATGATTTGGAAATATTTTTAGGAATATAAAGGGATTTCAAGTGATTAGTAGTCATTTTAAGAGATTTCCACGAACTTCAAGGTATTTGGAAGGTTTAATTTTCGTGGAATTTTAAGAGATTAAAAGCAAACCAACACGTATTGAAAAGCCAAATATAAGGATGGTAAAATTCGAAGGACAGTAATATAAATTAAATGAGAATATATCTCGAAATACATAATATAAATTTACGGAATTAACTTCAATATTATAAATACACAATTCAATTTCTCACTCCAATTTTTATCCCATTTCAAACACTCTTCGGAAGATAATCTCAAAATTTTTCGACTTGAATCGTCAAAAGCGAGAGAAATGAAGAAGAAAAGTAAAAACATAAAAATTTAGTGAGTTATTTGCTGATTTCATCCATTTCTCTAAGATAGTGCCCTACTCGCTGTTAGTGTGACAGAAAACTCAATCGAATCCCTATAGAAGTACTGCGAAGTCGGACCACCATTTTCTGGCAACACTTTATCCTCCAATAGATATAAAAACAAGATGAAAACTGGGTCGTGCTTTAGCTTGAAAAAGTATACGTCCCGAGAAAGGGCGGACGAGTTGAAAGCATGAGAAATTCTCGCCACTTGCTCGATATCAGTAGCGTAATTAGGCTGATGCAGTAACCACATTCACATTCATTTATATTATATATATATATATATATACAATGTGTAGGTGTAAAAGAGGAAACCGCCACCAAAGTTAAAATTTCCCTCAAATTCTCGTAGTTTTGTTCAAAAATCATGTACATAAAAACCATAATTCTTGAAAAAATAAATTAATAAAATTTTCAGCTCTCTTTCGATAAATAATGTATTTAAGACTAACATAGAATTATTAAACTTCAAATAGAAACTCAGATAACAGGAGAAAAACTTTATTTGCTCTTAAACTGAAAGTTCTACGCAAATGAAAATAGTTAACAGAATTTTCACTTTTACCCAGCGTCGAATGCGCAAATATGACCTAAAAAAGAAAAAGTTAATCCGAAATAGCAAAAAGTTTCTGCTGATGAGTTCAAGTGACTCTAAGTAACTTTAAGAGTATCTTTCAGAAATCGGTAATATGATAAAATGTGAAACTTTTTGCATCACAACAGTTATATTATGAAATTTCTTCTTTTTGAACTAAATTAATCAAATTAGTGTTGGTTGCGGTGGATAATCGTGAAATGGGATAGTTGTTAGTGCGAGGATTAGGGAATATCTACATGCCTGGGAAGTTCCACCTCCACACAAACTATTAAAATTTCGGAAGTTTCTTCAGAGTCCTGAGTTTCACTTCAATAGTTCTAGAGTTCCTGATAGGTTTTACACATATTTTTTAATCCAATTTCAGCATAAATTCTTCAACTTTTGGAATAAACTAAATATTTTTGACTCTTTAAAGGTCAAAAATATGTGTAAAATCCACCAGCAACTCTAGACCTATATTGAAGAGGAAGTCAGAACTCTAAAGAAAATTCCGAAATTTGAATAGTGCTGGTGGAACTTCACAGAGGTAATATCTACTCATGATTGAGTTCTGGAAACACTATTTTGAATGGATTGTGGTTCACTGATCCGTAATTTCAAGCTATAGATGT
>JAUESI010000038.1:9642798-9657118 GCA_032275145.1 Synergus laeviventris | reverse complement strand
ATTTTATTTAATAGCTTTTCAGAAACTAAAACTATTTTCGAAATACTAAAATTTTAAGAAATGATTATTTATGAAGATATTAAAAAAATAAAGTTCAGTCCCATGCATTTAGTGCCAATGTTTATGCACAAGCGTAGAGCCAATTTGAATTATACATAACAACATGAAATACCTAATGACGGAGCGGAGTAACGAACGCCGGCGCGAATTTCGAGGAATCATAATTCTTGGAAAATCGACAAACACGAAACGAAAATGATTCCCAGAATAATTCTAATTTTAATATTTTCGTATTTCTCTTTCTTTTATTTATTTTGCTTTCTCATAGAGGAAGCGGTGACCAAATCCAGTTTTATATTGAAAAAAAAAAAAAGGTTTCTTTCAGTATATTTCAAAGGGAATATATATAATATGATTTCTTAAAAAATTGTCCGGATGTGTGTGTGTGTGTGTGACGTGTATGAAAGTACGCTTGTACATAAATTGTTAAATTAACAGTTATGGAACTACAATTTCCGCATTTTGAAGCATAAATATGTTAAGTTAATTAAAAATAATATTATATGAGAGTACTGATATTATTATATTAGTAGAAAATGTAAACTCAACAGTGAATAATGTGATAATTTATGAAAGTAAAGTTGTGTTTATTATTTTCACATTATTCACTGTTGAAGTTACATTTTCTACTAATTTTTAATGTTAATTAATGTTTCATTCTTCTGCATGTAAAGTTTCAATGAGGGTAGTTTAAATGATTTGATTAGCAACTTATGAATGCGAAGGGTGATTATTAGCCCTTTAATAAGGATTTAATAATACCAGTACTCTCGTATAATATTACTTTTAATTAACTTAACATAATTATGCTTGATGTACACATGGTTAATGCTAAGTTTCATTCAAATCAGTCGGCTATACGTGCTTAAAATAATAAAAATATCATTTTTTTGAGCAAAACTTCAGGGGCTTATTTAACCCCTTTAAACTCATTTTCGGCAGAGAAGAAAAAATACGTGTCTCTTAGTTTTTGATGCTCTATCGAATATTTAAAGGAGGAAAAAATTGGAGACGGACACCCAAAAAACATCCCTTGTTAGACTATTCTAACAAGGAAGCAGACTGTGGAATAAATGAGTATATCTGAGTTTTAATTATGAACGAAAGTGAAAATGTAATTAAGAAAGTTTCCTAGCTAAGATTAGTTATTAACTTGAAAGTCCGATGAAATTGTACTTCTCAGAAGTAGGAATACATGTAGTTGCAACAGAGAAGAGAGAAGTTGTATAATGAATTTTAACAATGCAAACAAGATGTCTTTAGTCTGAAATGAAACATAAATTTGATACATAACGTACACTCGTATATATAGAACCATATCTTGAAATGAGGAAATGAGTTCTCTTATTACTCTTCCGAGGGAATTGGTATTGTGGTGGAAGGAGAAAGATAGAAAGTACAAGTCAAGTGGATCTACGAGGTGGAGTCTCACTTTACGAGATGCGCTTAACTTGAAAGTTCGACGTATTCTCTAGTGAGAACTACTCTAAATCATCCCCTCCTTACAGCCTTTCTTTTTTTCGTGGAATAGAGTTAGATCTGCCTTGTAGAATGTTGAATTATGTGAGATAACATAAATAAGAAATAAGAAACAAGAAACAAGGGATGATATAGCTTCTAATATATATGGTATCACTTATATTATTATTATGATAAACTAATTCACGCCTGAGACTGAAAGTTTGCAACGTTTGTATTGGAAAAGATCCAAAATTTTCTGGTAGAAAGTAGTTGTATACAACCCAATAAATGAACCATCAAAATTTTGACCTCCAGCTCATTTGGAACTTATCCCATGTCATCGCTTAGACCTAAAAAATTCACCGAAAATTCCCTAATTCGTGGGGTTAACATATTATTGCTGATAATAGGTCTTCTCAATGATAGAAGCTACCACAAAAAGTGTAATCCCTCCATCTCATTTAGAACTCATCTCATGTCATCCCTTAGACCTAAAAAAATTCACCGAAAATTCCCTAATTCGTGGGGTCAAAATTTTTTCAATGATAATAGGTGTTCTCAATGTTAAAAGATAAATAAAATATTAACCCACGAGGGTGCTAAAACTTTGTACTTCATTTATTGAATTATACACAACTACTTTTCCCCTAAAAAATGTTGCATCTTGTATACCATATTTTAGAGCAAATTCCTTTTTTAATGTTCATTTATCCTAAACGATGCAAACATCAGTCTCATTTTTATTAGCAGTAAATTGTATGACATATAATAAATGCGCATGTATTACTTGAAACTGCGCCAATCGCGTGAAAAAGTAATCGAATGCAGATTCTTTGCAAAAATTCTCAGGACTAAATAAATAAAGTATTAGATATAGTTGTGCAGACTTTTAAAATCAATATGCAGGATGAAAGGATCGGAGAGGAAGTTTGGAAGTTATCTCTCTTTCCTTGAAATTTAAGTAGGCTGCCAAGGCGGGTTGCCAAATATCGAACTCGGGAATCGCCGGTCGCTGGAACTGAATTCTTCTTCAGTAGGAATAAAAGCCACAAGGCTCGCGCGAGGCATAATGAAGAGTTCTTTTCGGGAAAAATGAGAAAAAGTGTGAGGGAGACTCTCTTCTGGCCGATTTCATCTCGCATCCTATTTCAATTTAATAAAGCCCTATTTCCATCTGCTCCTTTTGCCTCAGCAATTTCAACGCTTTAGCAGCCTCCGAGCTGGTCATGCACCATGCCACGATGCGGAAAAGTGCACAAAAATAGATCAAAGGAAGAAGTAATGGAAACCTTGTCTGAAGAATGGCGACAAGGACAAAGCATTATGCAACAGTTTTCATCATTAAAAATTCCCCCACACACGGAAATTCTCTTTAATGTGACAGTCGACTTTCTTCAAGTGAAATTTCGTCAAATTTATATTAGGAGGACATTTCAATCCTTGAGACATTATTTTCTTCATTTAAGAAGGGAAAATATTAGTCTCGTAATACATTAAAGTTGACTTTTAAATGTTTATAAATCTACTGTCATATTTGTATGCATATTTTTTTTACGCAAGAGCGTGATGCGAGAGATTAATAACGATGGCAGAGTGGGCATAAGATTCCATTTTTCAATTTCGCTGACATTTCCCTGGCATTTTCCTGAATTCTTCCTGACATTCAAAGAAATTTCCCAGACAGAAAAATATTTATAATAGGAATCAATTTTTAATGAAATCTCCTACTCTCTCAATTTGAATTAGTTAAATTTTACTAATTAATAGTAGTTACTAACCCCATTAGTAACAAGGACAAACTAACTAAAGGAATTAGTAACACTATTCAATGAATTTTAGACCGCATAAAATTTAGCAAAATCTTTTAAGAGTCATAGCAATCTTTGTAAATTTTATGAAATTTCTTTAAATTACTTGAAATCCATTAAAATTCTACGGAAAAATTTTTAGATCTCTTGAAATTTTGCAAAATCTTTTTAAAGTCATAAGAGTCTTTATAAATCGCTTAAAATCCCATTAGGAACTTTAAAATCACCTAAAGTTCGTTAAAATTTCTTAAAAATTTGATTCTTAAAAATATCTCAAAATTCCATAAAATCGTTTGAAAATCATAAAAATTATTTATATCCCTTTATAAAATTTCATTAAACACTTCAAATTCAAAAAATTCATTAAAATCGCATAGAATAACTGATAACTCTTTATAATGTTTCAACTTCTTTAAACTGCTCTAAAATCTGTTAAATAAACTATAAAAGTTAAATAATTTGACAAAAATAACATAGTTATTTATACAAAAAGTTTAACATTACTGATGTTCGAAGAAATATTCATTGTCAATAATAATTTACTTAGTAAAATTTTACGAAATCTTTTAAAAACATAAAAATTTCTTTTAATCCTTTAAAATTCTACAACAAACTTTAAAATCCCCTATAAACCCCTAAAATTTTTTTGAAAATTTCTTAAAAGTTTCACTAATTCTTTTTAAATTGCTCAAAATCATTTAAAAACCTTTGAATTCCACAAAAAGCTTCAAAATATTTTTAAATTCCTAAAAATTTATCCTTCAAACTTTGGCAAAATATATTAAAAACCTCTTGAAATATTTTTAAATTCCACAAAGAACTTTAAAATCACCCTTAAAGTGCGTCGAACCTCTTAAAGTTATTGAAAACCTATTGAAATCCCTCAAAATTTGCTGAAATCTTTTGAAATTCCTCGAAACATCTTTTAAATTCGTTAAAATTCTACTACAATATTTAAAATCGCATAAAATTCCTTAAAATTTTATATTTTCTTCAAAATCTATTCAACTTTCTTGAAATTCATTAAAACTCAATAACTTTAAAATCTCTTTAAATTCTATGAAATTTTTAAAAATTTTACAAAATCTTTTTAAAATCATAAATATCGCGAAATCTTTTTAAATTCCAAGCAAAATTTCTTTAAATTCTTAAAAGTTCCACAAGGAACTTTAAAATCCTTTTAATTCTCTTAATTCTCTTTAAATTTCATGAAATTCTTTAAAACTATTAGAAATCTCTTGAAATCATTATAAACCCAGAGAATTTTAAAGAATGCTTGAAAATTCTTTATAATCCCACAAAATCCTTGGAAAGTTTCTAAAATTTGTTAAATAAACTATAAAAGCTATACATATGTAAAACGACAAAAATAAAAAATATCTTCCCTGACAGCTACTCGCAATTCCCTGATATTTCCATGATATACCTGCCAAATTTTGTTTTCCCTGACATTTTTCTAACTTCCCTGGCATGTGACTACCCTGGGGGGTCATACAGAGATTATTAATCATACATTACACAACAAGCAGATTTGCATATAGTATTCATGCACGAACATACAAAGCCAAAAATGGTGATGTACCTTTTGGCAAGGGTCCAATCACAACACGAAATCTCATACCAGATTTGTGTATAGCGTGGAATCTATATGGCATCGAGCCAACACACTTGAGACACAATCTATAAAGAATCTCTAAATTTCCTCTCAAAGAGATCCATCCTTTTGATAGACATTAAAATGTTACGCCGTCCGCGGGAAATTGTATGAGCCAAGCAATTCGTTACTTAAACTTTCATAAGCGAACAAAATATAAGAAAGAATGCTCTTTAAAAATGATACTTAAAAAAAAAGGATAAAAAAACACACTCAATTGAGAAGGATCTCAAAGGGTATTTACAAAGTGAAATTTCTGAAATGCCTAACGGTGTTGTAGAGTGAATTCTTCAAATATCGTGTGCTTTCACAAAGGAAAAGTGTGATATGAATGAATCCCTTTTTCCTGACCAGAAAATCGCCAATTCCAAAAAAAGTAAACTCACCATGCATAATTCATGAAAAGAAATTCATTAGCACAGCTCTTATGCAAAAAGATAAAATGAAAAAAATTCTCCCTGTATCTCAGTTTGTGAAACTATAAACCCGACGTGTGTTTGAATTAGTAGCGCAGCTTTTTTTAGAGTTATAATTAATGCCGTCAACCTGATTCCTCATGCACTCATGAAAACTTGATATCCCTTGCGTTAACGCATTTTTTTTATAGGGAAGGAGAAACTGTTAATTATGTAGATAAATAGCATCAAGGCTCTGTAACAATTTGCAACTAGGTGCTCTGCAAAAAAAAACTATAATACATGAAGCAAAACACGCGTTAGTAACAACAATAAAAAAAACTTACACGTCACTGTTTTGCTCTCGAGGGTCCAGTTCAGACGAGTAAGAGGCCTCTTTCAACCCTGCCTTGGGGCAATATATCAACATTAAAAATAGTCCCGCATGGTCGAACCAAGCTTGCAGCGCAAAACTGTACAAAGCGCAACTTCGATGATAAGCTTAGAGTTGCACCCTACACTGCTTGAGAAAGAAAAAAGTTCAGGAAAAATAACGCATCACTTTTTCAATGAAATAGATGCCAAATCAGAAAGAGAGGTGGATAGATAGATGTCTAACAGCTGATGGGAATATTTGAGGAAAATGTTGAAATATTGAATTTCAATGTCTGAATCATAAAAGCCATGAAAATATATACTAGTAGAATAGTAATCATCGAATTGCAATATATTCTTTTTGTGTTTTCCATTGTGTTCCTATTTTTAACGACTCGCAATTTCAAAGCACCTTGAAGCTATAAACTCCATCACATGTCTAGGTTTCTACACTTCTTACTTCGGTTTAGCCATTGGGATTTAGCAACGTTGTCTGGAAACGAGAAAAGGATGCCTCGGGGAATAGTGGAACCTACGTATTTCCTGTCTAAAAGCCACTAAACATCTTAAAACGTTCCATTATATATTTTTACTGTTCAATACTGTTTTCTATAGTATTGGTTTGTTATATTCTATTCCATTTTATTCTTGAATTTTCTCCTATAGAACAAAAGTTTCCATGAACATTTCTGGAATATTCCAAAGGAAGGTTTCCGAAAGTAGGTAAATATCCCCTAGGGTGCCTCATAAAATCCTTTGTTTTTGATTTTATAAAACCTTAAATATGAAATATATTATATAGGATGCCATGTTCCCCTAAAATTCGTCTGCATGTGAAAAAAAAATAAAACTCTCAGGAAATATTACTTACCTTGCTGAAAATAATTTCTATACTTTTGGAAAAATTTGTTTAATTATACTTGTCCTAGTTAAAGAAAATCATTTTAAAAAAATCTTTTTAAATCGATAAATTCTTGTAAAAAAAAAGTCTGTAGTGGTATATTTCTTTTTGATTCTACTAATAATATATGCTTCAGGTTATTATATAAAATGTTTCCCAACAGTAGAAATAGTTTTCAGGAAGGTAAGTAATATTTCCTGAGAGTTTTACAATTTTTGAAACATTTTTAAGGATGAATTTGATCCTTTTATCATATGAAGTCGCAACTTAAAGGGTGCTAAAAGCCACGTTAATTTTGATTTTTCAACGAAAAAAATTTAAGGGACACATGGTGTCTAATAAATTACACACCCGAATGTGTCCCCATAACAGGGAACATTTCCAAGGAAGGTCCAGGTTATATATATTCGTAAGGAATTTTCGTGTAAAATTGTGCTTTAAAATTGCAGGGAATATTGGGCGGAAACTTTCCTGGAAGGTACTAATTTTGTACTTAATATACTAATTAAAATAAAAACGGTCTCAGTTCCCTAATAATTTTTTTCCACAATCGTCCACGAAAATTCCTTTCGAATATTTCTTGAATCTTCCTTGGGAATGTTTCTTGTTATGCGGGCATTTACCTACTTTCAGGAACCTTCTTGGAAAATTTTTCGGAATGTTCCGAACTTCCATTCGGACATTCCAGGAATATTCATGGTAACTTTTGTGCAATACGGGTTATTTCCTTTGAATTGGAGACTAGGAAATTATCTACATATTCTAAGTTAATAGTAAGTTAATATTCTAAATTAATAGTCATTAGTGAGCCCCTATAAATTACGTCAGCCAAAGAATCTTAGGAAATTTTTCATCTCAAAAATAATAAAGCAAAGAAGATGATTTACGCTAAAAAAATTAAGTGATGATTAGTGTATTAACCAATGAAAGGAACTTTAAAATTTAGATATGCATCCATATATATATTTGCTTCACGAACAGAAAAGCAGAAGAGCCTTAGTAGTAAAGCCAAGTTTGGGTCAGACATCATTGTAAACTTTTCATACACTTGCTTTATCTCTACCTCAGGAATTTTAATGAAATGATAGATCGTTTAATTAAGAAACGTAACTAATAATTTATTAAATATTATTATCACTATCAAAATCTATAAACAAATTTGAAATTTGGAAACTTTTTTATCGACATTTCGTCATTTTATTAATATGAATACTAACAAACAACATGAAGTGACTAATTGGAACCTTTTTCAATTTTTAAATTGTCTTTCTCCATCTAGACTTTTCTACTGAATATTGGCATTTTAATTTGGAAAGCATTCCAAATAAATAATAGTATTGAATAAAAAATCGAAATTTAAATTATATTGCAAATAAATTCCATTCAAAAATGCTACAAATTGAAGGAAATACATGTAAATTTACCTACTTTGTGGTTTCTGATTAAAGCTCGGGCTTTACTACTTAAAATGTGGATATTATGCAATTTATTATTTCTTGACAGAAAAATACTAACTTATTACTATTTTCAGTGTATATTTAACCAAATTAAATCATTATTTTTTGGATGAAAAATTATTTTACAGAAATATTATTCTTTTAGAATTATCCTTTCCTAATTCCGAAACTAGTTAGCGTTATTTATTGAAACACAGTTAAATTTTCTAGTGATCTCTCTCAATCCGAGATATTTAAAATACTATTTACATATGAACATTGTCTTAAAAATTCTAATTAGAATGCTTTTAATTAAATTCGAGAAGAGTTTTGCTCTGAGGATAAAGTTATTAATATAATTATTCAGCACCTGATTTTTATCTAGTTTCCCGAGTTTGATGAATTAGTTGAAATTTAATCAAGATTGATAAAGTAGACCTAACTTGGGTAAACGGAAACATCTTCTCTGATTAAAAATTAATATAAGATTAATTAATTAGAGTAAGAGTAACCGAAAATTGTAAAAATTTCTTTGGAAAGCCTCTACTTTCTTAATCTGAATCAGCGAATTACGCTGAAGAACCAAAGATTTAGAGAGAGTAAAGAATACTTAATGAGCAAGATGTATAATGTGCAAATTGGCAAAGTTATGAACTCTCATTCTCTCTTAATTTGAATCAGCTATAAGTATATCACTGATTCCAATCAACTGGAACCAGTGGTATACTCGTAGATTCAGATTTAGAAAGTTGTCGACCGCACTGGGGACCTTTAACACTAACCTAATGACGGAGATAAAGAGGAGTTTCCGCGTGGGGAAAATGTAGGCTGGTTTACGAGAACTGGGCAAATCTGCGGGAGAAAGGTACTCGTAACTTTGCGGGCTAACATTGCAGGGTCGAAACCGTCAGTGTTCTTGAAACTAGTGGTATATAGGGGGAAGCAAGTAGAAACTCCGGACGACCGCTTCCGCGGCTGGCAAACACATAACTCTCCATAGTATGGGTACTAGTTGAGGCGCAACAAAACGCCTGGCCATGCAAAGGAGGGACGTAATTTATATTTGTTTTCAGTGCTTTCGAGCACAGTTGTTGCCAGAAGACGACATACGTCTTGCTTTTGAGAAAATAACTAAAACTCACCTCCAGGAGCGACCCTGTGGATGGGAGCCGCAGGCGCAGGAGGAACTGAACCAGCAATACTGTACAAAGTTTGTCGACTTCCGTATTTGTTGAGGCTGCTACAGTGACACGGAGTCGTTGGCGTAATAAGACTCTCGTTCCCCCTATAATCAGGAGAAAATACAAAATTAATTGAGACTAATAGTGAAAGGAGAATAAAGGTCAAATTGAAATCTTATTTTTGTATTTTGGAAGTTTGGAAATGTGTAAAGAGGTGGAAAAAAGGATGTTGGATAAGGTCTGGGAATAACGGAATTCTATTGGATTTACATAAATAATCTTCAACTTACGTAAAAGGAAAAAGTACAAATTATTCAAGTGGTTCATTCTAGTATATTGAAACAGTGAATTTAATGAAATCTGTAACAGGTTTCGATACACTCTCGAGAGTCATTATTTCTGGTATAGCTGCATTCGGCTTTTGCCATATTTGTAAAGGATTTGTACAATAGTTGTCGATTGAGCTTAACAGCAAACACAATACGATATTGCTAAAATCGAATATAACAATGCAAATTATTACCCTAGAGAGAGAGAGTGCTGGTTATGTGAGCGTAAATTGGCCTTAGGGAAATGATTATCACCGACTCGTTTCTGACTCTGATTTATTTTTACGGTAGGTTTATCGTTAAAAGTAATCTTGGAATATAAAAAAAGCCCAAAATGTATCGATATTAGGAATAAAAGTTCATTAATCCTCTACAGCATCTATAAGCTTTGATTTTTAAAATTAATTTGGGCTTCTTACCGAGAGATGCCACCGACGACGGAGATCTCATCGAGTTCATGACCGCTGTCATAATGGAAGAGTCTGGTCGCACTGGTGCTTGCCCCACCCCCACTGCCACTGCCATCACCCCCCGAGGAGTCACCCCTTCCACTCCCACTATTTCTACCGGCGCTGCGGCCCCGAAGCGACTCGACCAGTCGCTTGGCGCCGGAAGACATTCCACGAAGGTGATCCAGCCTTTCTGATCTCGCTCTTTTTTCGCGAATCGGCTTCTCACCGGGCCCAATAAATTCGCTGCGGTCCCGTCGATGAATTTAGGGTAGGGAGCGAGTGTCGACGGCAGCACCGGACTCACTGCCGCCGCCGGTGTCACCGACCTGTGACCTTCAAACTTCTCACTCTCATGACAGCCAGACCCAGAAGTCCTCTTCTGCTCCAATCGTGGACCCTGAAATTCCTCCTTCCTCAAAAGTTAGGCCTCACCAGCCAGGATTCAGGTTTGAAAAGTTCTGGCTGATTCTTCTCAGATTCACGCTATTGATGCCAGGAACCATGATTAATTTAGACGACATTCTTCCCAGGGTGATATCTGTTTTTTCCTTATTAGGGGATCGATCCCATAGGACCTCGAGATGTGTTTATTGAGACTCGCTTTTTACGGCTTTTTTCATGAGGAAGCACCTAGGAGATGAAGCACAACTCGAAATGAAAGAGCTACCGCCACGAGAAAGTTCCTTGACTCGTGCTTTTTATTCCAGTCGGCGACTTGAACTCTTCCTCGCGCCCTCCTTGCGACTCCGCAGGAGCAACAAGTGTCTCTGCTCAAATCACTCGCTTTCCATGCGGCAAAACGAACCTGCCGACAATTTTCAGCGAGTTCTCTGATGTTCCTCCGACTTTCGATTCATCCGTTTTAAAACGAACACCTGAAAGCAAAAATCAGTTCTTAATTAGATGAGTATCCATCAAACTTTTGAATAAATGAAAATTTAACTTTCTTTCGAAAAGAAGATTTAATTATGAAGCTTTGAATCAGATATAACTAGGTTCTATGCTGTATTTAACAGTTTTTGATCATTCATATAACTTCTAATCGTCCTAGGTTTCGTAAAAATATTAGAAAAAATGATGAGAATGTAATAAGCGGGTCTGTCAAAAAAGGGTAAAAACGAAAGTCTTGAGTCACTTTCATACAGACATAATGAATTGCTCATAATGAGAGATCTGTGAGGAGCAGGCATTCCCCCGAAATATTCGCAGCAAGCTTGATTAATTAGCGTGCCAATGCGTTGATTCGAGAATTCTCAACATGCTTCCTGGACCAAATAACTTTGAAACCATGGTGAGAATACTCCACAACCTATCACTCAACTTTAATTAAACAGTGAAATTAATTACTCGCTAATAATTTAATTAATCAGAAAACTACATGAAGATTTATCTATCTGATTCCCTGATTCATTCTCTACACCCTTACAACAAACATTTAAACGAATATTATAATGTTAATCCTGTTTTTCAAAGAATTAAAACATTTTCTACATAAATCTCAGAAATAAAATCAAAAACTTCTCGTTATGGTTCGACTTAGGGGTCGTAACTTTTGAGGCGTTCTAAGGAGTTCATAAACATAATTCTCTAACTCAGCAGTCATAAAATATATATACATTTATGCATGAACGTGGGTATGTATGTATCACATAGATACGGAAGAAAGTTGAAAAGTTATGAATCAGATCTTGCTTTGCATGAGAATGTTTGTGTAATATATATCATAGAGTAAAGGATAAGGGATACGTGACACAATCACGTAACGGAAAGAGCATGTATGGTAGAGACGCCGCAAACACGACACAGGAACACGAGAATAGAACGCAACGGTTGAATGCAGCTGAATATTGAGCTGTCGCGTTCACTCGGTTTGACGTATTATTTTCAGCTATTATTCCCCTGTCGACCATAAAAAAGCTTTTTGACAACCCTCCAAGTAGATTACCTGTAATGCTTGAGTGAATTTTCCCTTACTTGTGTTTTCTTTCCCAAACCAGGCGGCTTCCAACAAATTCTTTTACTACGACACACATTTTCACGCTTCTCTAAGGGTACTTTAAATTTTCCAATTCAAAGCAACCTACTGCAAAAACTAGAAAATAGAATTGGATACTAAATTGAAATTTATCTTTAAAATTGTGAATTGTTTAATTTCTCAATTTCTAATGCTTGAAGTTCAAATTTTTTAAAAGTCCAATAACTCAATTTTAAATTACGAATTACTAGTTCATGATTCCATTAAATAATTGATCAACTAAAAAAGGGCATGGAGTTGTCTAAGGGAGTGTATAATTGTATATTTATCAGCTTTTAGCTGCCTTTACTCTCGAAATAATAATAACTCTTACGTTTTTCAGAGAAACGATATTCTCGAGTGAAAGCATTACTAATTATACAGATAGTATAATTGTACTTGCAATTAAATACTTTTTTACGTTAGGAACATTTGCAATTATTTTGAAGTGCATTTTAAATTCAAATAATTCAAATACATTGTTTTGTAAATTAAAACTCTTTCAAAGTTTTTATTTTAAACACGACTGTATAATCCGAATAAACTTGAGTCTTTTTTATAGGCAATTTCTATATTTTATTTTTATATATTATTTTTTACCAATAAGATCGGGTTTAATTTTCCCACTTATTTGTCTATTTTAATTCTCCAAACTTTTAGACTTCTAATAGCATATGATTTCTCTACACCTCTAACTTTTTTACAAAAACGTATACGAAATTCTTTTCCCTAATAAACTTAGGAAAAGCACTAGATGTCAAGAGCAAAAATAACAATGACTATTGTCGACTAATAGACTTTCAGAATTTCACTTCATGAAAAGCTTCTATATGTAAAATATAAACCTCTCTCGACTTTAATACAAGTTATGAATAACAAACTTTGAATTGAGAATTTAAAGCCCATCGTGGACAATTATCATATCAGCGTTCGTAATTCACCAGTGTTTCCGAGAAGAATCAATAAAGTGGGCAATCGTTTGAGCTTCTATGCTAAAGCAATAATATGCATGAACATGCGTAGCATATGTTTACGAGGAAGCTACATAAACAAATTTCATAGTATTAATGGTTGTGTGCAAAAAGCAGTAAAATAAAATTCATCACCAAGTCAGTTAAAAATTTATACCTTCCTATAAATTCAACCTAAAATCTATTTTCCAAGTATGATGGATGCATTTTTCGGTTAAAAGTGAAAATAATCGACTAAATAATGGATATGTAAAAAACTGTTCAATATTTACAATTTTTCACTGTTTTGTTAACAATAATGGAGATAAAACCTAAAAAAATGAATAACAGAGGGCGGATGTAAATGGAAAACCATTTTTGTTTTCCATTAGATAGTACGATACTGAACTGAATTTTTTATCTGAAACCTAAAAAGTCAGTTATGAAAACACAAGGTATTGAGTGATCGGAAAATTTGAAGTTCCTCGGATTTTCTCGGTTTTTTCTACGGGAAATATCGTTTGAAAAATCTGAAAGAAGTGATGGGAACCATTTTTGGTTCATCTATTTATTACGCAAGGCTTTTCTTTACGATTTTTGAATCTTCCCTTTTTTTCTCCCCACCCCCCTTGATTTTTTTGACATGTATATTAATCTCATTTTTTTGCTCTAAACACAATGTTTTACTAATACAATTTTTATCAATATAATGTACCTATATCACGGTATTTCAATATATTTTAAGGGATTTCATCGTTTCTTTTGCAGGAACTCAAGGTATTTCCACGTAGACACTTCAAGAAATATTTCTTTTTAGAATCTCCAATGATTTTAAAGATTTGAATCGGTTTAAAAAATTTCGAGGGATATCAAAAGGGTTTGAAGATTTTTAAAGATTTTTTTTATTTCGAAGTATCACAAAGTATTTTGTACGATTTTCAATATTTAAAGCGATTTCTAGAAATTTCTAGAGGTTTCAAGAGATTTAAAAGATTTCAAGGTATTTCAGACGATTTTCAATATTTCAAATAATTTCACCAAATTTTTGAAATCTTATAGAATCAGCAAGAACTTAAAAGATTTGAAAGTATTTTAAGTTATAAAGCAAGATTTCAAGGAATTTTCAAAAGATTAAAAACAGATTAAGGGATTTCAAAAGATTTTAGAAATTTCGTACGATTTTCAATATTTAACGCAATTTCTAGAAATTTCTAGAGGTTTCAAGATATTTGAAAGATTTGAAGGTATTTCAGATGATTTTCAATGTTTCAAATAATTTCACCAAATTTTTGAAATCTTACAGA
>JAUESI010000038.1:9626975-9642698 GCA_032275145.1 Synergus laeviventris | reverse complement strand
ATTTGAAAGATTTGAAGGTATTTCAGATGATTTTCAATGTTTCAAATAATTTCACCAAATTTTTGAAATCTTACAGAATCACCAAGAATTTCAAAGATTTGAAAGTATTTTAGCAAGATTTTAAGGAATTTCCAAAAGATTAAAAAAATATAAAGAGATTTGAAAAAGCTTCAAGGAATTTCAAAGGATTTGCAAAAATTTCAAATATTCCCATGGATTTCTAGGGATTGCAACAGAGTTAACAAACTTTAAAATATTTTCACAAGATTGAAAGGATATCAATGGATTTTCAAAGATACTGATTTAGACGGATTGAAAAAGATAGATAACTTCCGAAAAGGGTCACTTTGAAAAAAATGTTTCAAATGAAAATTGTAGATCTTGTTGAAATACACATTTTTTGTTTGAAGCATTTTTTCCCACGAGTGATAATTTCTGAGAAAATCAGTGGTACATCGATTTTTATTTTTTAAAACCCATAAACCATCGCTCTACACATTGTAAAGGGAAATCATTGTTAAAGAAAATCATTCTAAAGGAAAATAATGGTAAATGAAAACGGTAAAGGAAACTGGTAAAGGTAAATGTTAAAGGGATATGGTAAAGCGGAATTGTAATCGGAAATGGTAAAAAGAAATCAGGGTAAAGGGAAATTATAAAGTGAAATGTTACAGGAATATGGTAAAGCGAAATTGTAATCGGAAATGGTAAAAGAAAATCATAGTAAAGGAAAAATATAAAGTGAAATTGTAAAAGGAAAAGGTAAAGGGAAATAATAAAGGGAAATGTTAAAGGGATATGCTAAAGCGAAATTGTAAAGGAAATGGTAAAAGGAAATTATGGTAAAGGTAAATGATAAAGAGAAAAGGTAAAGGGGTATGGTAAAGGGAAGTGTTAAAGGGATATGGTAAAGCGAAATTGTGATCATAAATGGTGAAGGGAACTGTTAAATGGATATTGTAAGGGGATATGGTAAAAGGGAATCACTGTAAAGGGATATGGTAAAGCGAAATCATCGTAAAGGGAAATGGTAAAGAGAAGTTATCGTAAAGGAAAATGGTAAAAGGAAATCATGGTAAAGAGAAATTATAAAGTTAAAACATGGTAAAGGGAAAAGGTAAAGGGAACTGGTAAATAGAAATTGTAATCAGAAATCGTAAAGGAAAATCAGGATAAAGGGAAAAGGTAACGGAGACTGGGAAAGGGAAATAATAAAGAGAAAAGGTAAATGGGTATGGTAAAGGGAAGTGTTAAAGGGATATGGTAAAGCGAAATTGTGATCATAAATGGTGAAGGGAACTGTTAAATGGATATTGTAAAGGGATATGGTAAAAGGGAATCACTGTAAAGGGAAAATGTAAAGCGAAATCATCGTAAAGGAAAGTGGTAAAAGGAAATCATGGTAAAGGAAAATGGTAAAAGGAAATCATGTAAAAGGAAAAGATAAAGGGAGCTGGTAAATCGAAATTGTAATCGGAAATGGTAAAGGAAAATCAGAATAAAGGGAAAAGATAAAGGGGACTGGGAAAGGGATATAGTAAAGGGAAATGATAAAGGGAAATTGTAAAGGTACAAGGTAAAGGGATATATGTTGAAGCGAAGTGTTAAAGGGATATGATAAAGAAGAATCGTAATCGGAAATGGTAAAAAGCAATGGTAAAAGAAAATGGTAAAGGAAAGTGGGGAAAGGAAATTATGGTAAAGGGATATCGTAAAGGGATATGATAAATGGAAAAGGTAAAGGATAATGACAAAGGGAAATCATGATAGAAGGAAATGGTAAAGGGAAAAATCGATGTACCAATGATGAGATCTACATCTAACTTTTGTTTGCAATATTTTTGTCACTTTTGCATATTAGCTGAGAAAAAAAAACCCTGAAAATTACTTGCAGTTAGGATTCCAGTTGATGAGTTGTGCAAGACTTTTCTGAGTAAGAATTGTGAGAACTGAGAAGGCCTATTCGAAATGACCGACTCATCTCACAATGAGAGATCGATTTAGTTGGATTTCAGTTCTCTCTTCCGTATATTGGATGCTCTAGCTTCGAGTTATATTGTTTAGGGCATTTAGTGAGAAGCAGATAGACGATAGAGGCCAGGATTCTTGAAACTCCGGGACTTATCGTTCCTCCAGGAGCAGGAGGAGTTGCCATGGAGACTTGTCTCGAGTCCCGGAGAGTGGAGGTGCTTTTGCGACGCCTCCAAACTATACAATGACACTGGCCTTCGTAAACATCTATACATCTCTATAAATATAACATACTATATACTCAAAAGTCGCATCGAAATTCCAGGCGATATTTTCCAAACTGCTAACCAGTTCGCTGGAAGCCTCAAAATACGAGTGCCAGAAGTCCACATCTGTATTTGAGTATCTTGGCAAATGCTCGCCGAATTCCATGGGAGAGAAATTTTGGCGATGGGCGGTTTCATTTTGTATATAAGAGAAAATTATGAGGGTCTTTGTTTTCTGAGTGTATTTCAAGCTTGGCAGTTCTGAATTTGGGATATTTAGAATTAGAGAGCCTCTTGTAATTTAAATTTCAGATTTGATATAGGTACTGAAACTTGGTTTCAAATATCAGATTGCTTTTCCCTTCCGTTTCTTTTAACTTTTTACATTTTTTGATAGAAGTAGGTCTCTCAAAGGTACTAGTTTCTCAGATATGAACCCTATACCTGCTATGAATACAGAACATTTGCAAGGCTGAAATCCTGAATTTCTTTTTTTCATTAGAAAAGAGAAAGAAAAAAAATTGGTGAATACTTTAGCTCTGAAGACGAACGAATATAATTTTAAGAGGACATGGTTGGAGGTAGGAGGTCGTTGGTGTCGTCATTCGTTTCCCCTTTAGGTAAATATTCATATATTTCGAGTGGCTGGGGCAGCCGGAAAAGCAGGTCGACTGGCTGGAGTCTCTGCATAAAATAAATCCATGCAATTGTGCGAACTGCGAACATCGAACAGTCCACTCAGCGTGTCGAAACATACAAATAAAATACTACGTCCCATAAGGAGCACTCAAGATATACATATTACTTTCTTGAAACTCTTAAAGGCCATTTCATCCAAAAATGTCACGTTCTGTGACTATATTGTGACACTCTAAATTCATTAAAAAACCTCAATCCCAGCGGAGAAAAAAAATTATGAAGAGTGAAACCTTCCTCTTAATTTTAGCTTAACAATGATAAAGTGATGCATTTTAGAAAAAACATGACACCATCGACAAAAATAACAGGAAATTAATTAAAAGCAACTCACCCTGAAAGTGAGCACATCAAACAACCATGATGCAACTCAAACAATTTTTCGATTGCTAGAAGTAATAATTAAAATAAACTAGCGGAAAAATAAGTCAGAAAAATGTTTCCAATGTTCAATAACTGTTCAATCTTAAAAGCAAACAACACTGTGTATTTTCCACATACTATATATACGGTATGATGAAATTTTTTCAATATCTACTATAAAAAATCTTCGAGTTGATACAAATCAATGAAAATAATGGTAAGAAAATATCAAAGGAAGAAAATCATTGCAAAATTATTAAGATTTTTTGAAATATGAAATTGTGTTAAATTAATATAAATTGTGCTAGTTTATTTTAATATTGGAGTAAATTATGTGAAATAATTTATTTTTTAATAGGTAGATCAGATTTTTGTAAGTTAATCAATGAAGGGAGCAATTTTAGCAAGTGAAATGGAAATCGAGCACCTGGGAAAAGGCGGAATTGAAATTGTTTGCAAGCAACAAAACGCAGGAGAATGGATACACTCAAGTAGATGAGGATAATCAGGATGCGACCAGTTGCGCATGTCTGGCCGAAACTTTCCAAATCTACTTAAAGAAGACAGTGGCAAAGTCTGTGAATTCAAACTGATTAGGCAATGGGATACGATTCAGTGAAAAATGATTTTCCAATCTCAATTATATTACATTAAAATATCCACTTAATAAAAAAAATATATTGAAAAAATTCTAAAGATTCTGAAGATACTTCTGAAGCCCCAAGACAAGAAAATTTTTAAGGATGGTCACTATGGTGGTCCTTAGTTTTTAATTTTGGATTCTTCATGGTCTCACCCTTTATTTTGTTGAAAAACTCAAAATGTTGAAAAAGTTCAAGATGGCTACTCAAATTTAGAAAGAAAATTTTTTTAAGTGGCAATTAAAAGGAGAATTCAAAATGGCCCCTTATGAAGTACTGAAAAACACATATTTTCTATGCTTTTGTCCATGGCACAATGGCCACACTGGATTTGTCTTCAGAATTAGAATATTTTAGAAATAATTGACACCTGAAAAGTTGTCGAGAAACTAAAAAATAATGAGTTTTAAAAAAGAAATTAGGCGGCCATCTTGAACTTTTTCAAAATTTTGAGTTTTCGTTAACATCACGTGCTTTCTAATAAATAAATCTGCCTCTTGTGTGAGATGAAAGAAATTCGATAAACAATCCACCACGAGTAAATAAGTACCACCCTAATCGTCCTCGAAAATGTTTCTAGAAAAAATCGTTTTATGAACATAAATAAATATACTCTTTCTTTAAATATACTTTAACTTGATTTCTTGTTTTTAAAATACAATAAAGCTCAGAAAAAAAGCAGAATCGCTAGTTTTAAATTCATAGAAGCTAATAAAATGTATTTCAAAATTTGCCAGTTTTATGCAAATAAATATGTAAATGAATTTGTAATGCTTTCCTCCTGATTATTTGTTTTTACATCTAATTAAAGATAATTAAAGAAACCAAAGTGAAGAGGTTGACATTCAAAAAAGCAGCGATAGTAATTAGCCTTTAAATCTTTAAAAGGAAATTAAATATCTTTGCTTTCTCGTTAGCGAGGTAGCCATCTCTTTGAAAACCTTTTATGACTTTTTTTCTACAAAGCTATCGGTATCGTTTTTCTGAAATATGTATTTTTAAGCTATAGGAAATAATGAAATCGCCAGTCTGAGAATTTTAAAACAACGTTTTCTATTCGTTGGTTTATCGTGGACGTGTGTTATCGAAAAAGTATCTGGCTTTAACCTGAGACCAAATCCCGAGAGCAAGAGCTTTTTCGTTTTCTTATACTCTCATATAAAAATATAGATATACTAACGTTCCTACAAATATGATAGAAGCTGGAGCTTTCGTTTACCCCTCGATTTCTCGACTTTATTCCACCCGGCTCGCTTTCGCTAACTTTCAAGAGGGTAGCTATAAGGTCGATTCATGACAAGTCAGAGTAGAAAAAAAAAGATGATAAAAAAACAGAGTTAATGTTTCCATTGCGCTGGGCTTCTATTGTGCCCTTTCCGTTATTCTCAGTTTTTTTCAGCAAAATTGACTTTTATACGTTTTAAAGAAAGGTTTGATGTTGTAACAAAATATTTTGAAATCTGGTTCGAGAAACATCATAATATAAAAATTACATCAATAAAACTAAATGGACTAAAATGATTTGTTTTTCTTGTTATTTCGTTATTTTTGAAATAACGAATAACCAAAAACCTTCCTTTTCACCATATAAAACAAATTTTTGGTAATTAATGATAAAGGATCTTTTATTATTTCAAAAATGAAATTTCAATTTCAAAACAATGCTGCTTGTTGAGCCGACTGTTTACATTTGATAGCCAATTACTTTTCCTATACCACTGCGAGATTTTTTACGACACACTTTTTATAGATACTGAAGAGAGAAAATTAAAATAGAAGCAAAACTGTCAGTTTAAAATAAAAAAGGAAAAGAGGCTGGAATGAAACTTGAAAAGAAGAAATATTACAATGAGCGTAACACAATTTGAAAATTCGCTTTTCTCTCATTGAATAATCTCGTTGTAGTAAATTAAGTTAGCAATCAAAGTATCTACAAATAAATGAAGGCGCAACAATGAATTAGTTCAACTTCCTCTGATTGCTCTATTGCAATTGCCTTGAGATATTATATTAACGATAAATTAATTAACGACGAATTAATTACTTTTCAAAACTTCTCACGTTGAGGCGATATCAAACTTTTTTCTCGATCAGGATCTACATCAGACTTATTTATCGCTTGGTAAAGTATAGTAGGAAGTACATCAATCGACTTTTTATATCTTTTTCTTTTGAATGGAATACATATAAAAAGTTATATCGTATCGAGTGTATTTGCTCATTGAGTGCTTCTTTTTTTGCAATCTATTTCTCTACTTTTTGCTTCAAAAAACTAGACACTCTATAAAGGGAGTCTGCAACGCTTTCTTGATCTTTTTGCCTTAATCGGCCTGCGACACTGCTGATTCTTCATGAAATACTCATGCTTTCAGGGTGTTCGCTGTGCTGATTAAGACTCGAGGTAGGAGTCTAAACAGAAGTTGCGAGAAAGAAAACTTATTCCGGAGGTTGTCAACTCCCCATGAAGAAATATTTGAACTGAGAGTTGAAGAAAAACTAGGGACAATCAAGTAGTCTTGCTTAACAAGATAGAGGTGAACAATACTTTTCATTGAAGCAATCTTGCTCCAAGAGAACCTCAATTTGCCGTTTTTTTCAGAGAAATTGGAGCAATCTATTTTTATTACTTAAGCAGAGGGTTCTTAACAATTACTTGCGTCTGGATATGTACTATAAGGACAAATTTTTAAAACCTATTTTCTTATTTTCTGGAGGAAAAGTGTATAAGAAGTTTTCATACGTGGATTAAAAAACAAACAAATATTTTTCCCCTCCATAAAAGCAAACATCATTTGCGGTGTACGTGTTTCGAGCGAAAATTTTGAACCACTATTTTATTTACTGAATAATGCATCCGTAAACTACGCATATATTTTCTCGTCCCTGTTCAAAATCAGCCTCCCAAAGTTATAGCTCATATCCACATGGCACAAGTTTCACCGTATAAACGCACCCATAGTTCTATACATGTAAATTCCCTGTTATCCGACAGGTATACTAACGGCATAAATTTATGTACACCACGGATTGGCTCTCGCCCTCGTTTTTATATGAATATTTTTCTTTTTTATTGCCAGCTATTCAAAAAATAATATGATACGGTAAACCATTCTGTGTATAATATATTGTATAATGCACCTGTCGAATATAACTATATCATAAAAATGGACTAGCGTAAATATTAAACATTTAATGTTTGAGAAGAATTTTTTGTAGTCTGTTTTTATAACAAGAAAAAGTGTAGTTTATAAAAAGAGGACTTTTAATCCAATTATAGACATATAATCTCGTTTCTTGAAATAACGGGTCATAAAATCGAGACAAGGGTAGAAATATGCTGGGGATTTCGAACTAAGCAACTTCTAAGACTAGGTTTCTGGAGATAAAAAAGTGACAGACCCTATCAAGAACCTTCTTCAGGGTGGAAAGGACTATTGAACCAAATGAAGAGCACTTATAAAGAAAAATTGACTGGGTGTGAATGGTACACGTGTTCTGAAGGACAATATCACAAAAATGAATATAGAGGGAAACGAAATTTATCTCACCCATAAAACGTCAATTCAATAAAGAAAGGAATATCATAAATGAAAAAAAAAACAATCACAACACATAAAAAAATTGTGAGAATATATTCACCGAGTTTTTCAATGATATTAATTTAAAAGTGTGAATGATATAAAGTTCACTTAAAATACGAAAGAAGTTCCTGATATTTCCATCCTGCATTTAGTACAATGGATTGTCAATAATCGATTTCTACCAATTTCATATTCCCGACAAACTACTTGGAAATACTCATAATATTCCAATGGTGGAGATCTCGAACTAATAGTAAAACTCTCTGGAAACTGAATATTTTCCATTTTATTTGGTAAAATAGTCTTCCGGTTAGAAGATTTCAAAATAACATTGGCAACACCATTAGCAAACTACTACGAGAATGAATAATTTTTAATTAACAAGAAACAAAAAACAGGAATTCTATAATAATCATTGGCGAGAAATAATATCCCCAAAAATAATAACCCAAAACAAATGGACTAATTTATTTGTAAATGGTTGGCAGGTAAACCAGAGAGGCAAAAGAGAGGAAAGAAGAAATAGACAATTATTGAGACAATAATCTCTGATCGCAATTCATTAGAGCAGAAGGACGTAGTAGCAATATGTGTTTATTCGAGAGTGGATATCGACTATCGACTATCTCTAGAAATAACCAGAAGGCCGACTCGATGTTCTATCGATATAGTTATGAGCTGCTTTCGAAACATATCTTTTCCAAACTTTATACAACCATCTTTTTCATTTTTCCAATCCATTTTTGCTTGCATCCATGCTTGATCTCAATCAGTCTACATATGCATTGAGCAAACTCAATTAAAAAAACGAATACAGCCCATTTTATCCTTATATCTGCATACCAATGTATCTTATCCGGCTCATTATGCTGGGTGGAAATGTTAATCCCTTCCAGGAAGATAATGTACAATGTATAATGTTAGTATTTCATGTCTTCAGTAAAAGAAAACAAGAAGAGAGTAGATAATAATGAAAAGGTATCTCCTTCCCAATTTAGACTTCACGCCTTGATGATCATTATTCTTCCCCCTTTGAATTTGAATTTAATAAAGTACACCTATCAATTCTCGACTGATTTATTTCCATCAGAACAGAAATATTACATTAAAATCAACTCATACTTTCAGCTTACAAAAACGGTACAGTAATTTAAATTGAAAAGAAAATTAATATCTTTTGTGTATATTACTTAGTCTAAATGAAAAGCTGCGTTTAGCTAACATCTCCACAACGGAATATCAATATTGTTTTTATTACAGAATTTCGGACTAATTATGGGCTAATTATGGGCGGTAATGAAAACTTTTGGCTCTTTTATTGCTCTCAAAAAACAAAAATCACACCCAGTATATAAAAACACTAATATATTTTTAAATATATTCATACCTGATTTTCTGACTATTTTAGGGCTCTTGAAATACCAAAAAACCAAATTCGAAAAAACAACTCCTATCATTAATAACTTACCCTCAATTTTGGAAAATAAGTTTTAAAAAAAACAAACTACTTCAGAAATTCGGGCTATTTTCGGGCTTTTGATATAGAGAAAAATCAATTTCCCAAAATCTACCCCTAACTCTCACAACCACCCCTCAATTTAGAAAAATACTTTTTTGACAAAAAAAAGTACTTCGGAATTTCGGGCTATTTTCGGGCTCATAAAATACGCAAAAATCAATTTCAAAATCAATCCCAATCACCGAAAACAACCCCTCAATTTTGAAAAATAATGTCTTGACAAAACAAACTATATACCAGAATTTTTGGCTATTTAGGGGCTATTCAAATACGTAAAAATCATTCTCCCAAAATTCAATCCCTATTTCTGACAACCACTCCTCAATTTTGTAAAATACTATTTGAACAAAGCAAATTACTCTTGAATATTGGGCTCGTTTATTTTCCTTTATTTTCTATTTTGGTGGAGGTGCAGAGTGCTCGAGGAGCTAGCACATCCAGTATATAAAAACACTCAAATTTTTAAATCCAATCATACCTGATATTCGGTATACCAAAAAAACAACCCCTATCATTGATAACACTCTCAATTTTGAAAAATAAGTTTTAGAAAAAACAAAATACTTCAGAATTGCGGGCTATTTTCGGGTTCTTGAAATACGTAAAAATCATTTTTCCGACATCAACTCCTATCACTGACAAACACCCCTCAACTTTGAAAAATAATTTTTAGATAAAACTAACGAATTTTTGACAAAACTTCTACATTTTATTGTGTCTTCAGAATATTTGTGTCCCGAAACTTGTCAAAAAGTGATTTTTAAGTATTTTAAGGAATTTTACGAAACTATATGGGATTATACGACAAAAATACGAAATTTCGTCTTAAGTAATTTCAATGGATAAAAAATATTTTTTTAAATATTAAATAATTTTAATGAATTTTACAGAATTCAGAGGGTTTTTACGAGGTTTCATAAGATTTATCTTTATTTTGAGAAATTTGAAGAGATTTGATGAGTTATGAAAGTAAAATAACTTTTTTATAGTTTTATGAGCCAAACGACTTTTAAGCAAATCTACAACATTAATTAACCATTAAAATGAAAAATTACTATGTGTATATGCATAATTATAGATTACTGTTTATGAACTTGGAATTGAAACTATTATAGTGCCAAAATATTATATAAACATTTGTAAGATGAAAACTTTCATAATTAAAAAAATTTTCTTATTATAAAGATTTAATGTTAATGAGAAGACATTTTTCCAAATCATATTAATAATTATTAAAGTATTTAAATTTGCATAGTATCAATTTAAAATTATTATTGAAACACCAAAGTAACAACAATTGTCACTTATTGATAAAAACAGACCTCAGAAATTAAAATAATGAAAAAGTGACTCACAACGAACAAAATATATTAAGATCATATTGGCGATTATTACTGCAAATATTTAAATTTAACTGCCGATTTACTTAATTTTCAAAAAGTTTTATTTAATAATATAGCGTCAAACAGAATAAAATTATCAACTTTTTATAATTTCTTGAGTAAAAATAATAACTATTATACCATTAAAGATTGTAACTATAATTATGTAACGATTACAACGAGTACATCAGTAAATGCGGTATTGCGGAAACATTTTTTGGTCTCCTCTTTGGGTCCTTTGTTTTACCTCTTGCATTGGGTAGGTCATCATCCTCCATCCATGCTCCAGTTCTTCACAGAGCAATTCCAGTATAGTGACCAATTAAATGAGCACCGTCTAACAATTTTCTCGAAAATACTAGAGGATTGAAGTGTACTAATCCTCGATGTATATACAACCGGTTGATTGATAGGGATTGATTTTCACGTATCTCAAGAGCCCGAAAATAGCCTAAAATTCTGGTATAGTTTGTTTTGTCAAAAAATTATTTTTCAAAATTAAGAGGTTGTTTTCAGTGTCTTTGTGTATATCAAGAGCCTGAAATTCCGAAGTAGTTCTTTTTGTGAAAAAATTATTTTTCAAAATTGAGGATAGGTCATCAGTGATAGGGTTTGTTTTTTTGAATTAGCTCGAAAATCAGGTATAATATGATTTAAAAATTTTAGTGTTCGATTACTCAACACCTCCACCAAAATTTACATTACCGCCCAAAAATAGCCCATAATTGTGGCATAAAAAAAATGTATATTCCGTTGTGGAGGTGCTAGCTGAATGCAGCTTAAATGAAATTGCATTGTTATAATGTTTCACATTGACACTGCTTTCATTGTTTTCCGTACTATGGTAGCACTTTAAAAACAATATCCTTCATCATTCGAGAATAAAAGGATCATAATAGACTTCGACAGCATTGGTCTTTTTACTCAAAGCTCATTGTCTGAATAGTGCATCCTATTATCCAGTATCTTCTATCCCTTTGTTGCCATATTGCTGGGAAAACTGAACCAACATTGTTCAGTTGTTCGCAGTAACAAGCAACACTTCTAATTGGCAAATGATTTGTAAGTAATTGTATCCTCCAGTTCGATAAAAGGTTTTATCCAAAACGAGATTTGTAACTACCTACCTACTTTAATTTCTAATGTTTTGGTGTATAAAATTACTCGAATGATATGTAGAATAACCCCTAATTGGCGAGACAATGAGCTGAAGACAATCGTTTGATTAATTAGGTGCACCATCCAATGGATTGGTACAGCAATAAAATTGATGCAGTACAAAGTCAACATCCCTTTTCATTAATGCACTTTCCAATTATTACAATAATCAATAAGCTTCTGGAAGTGATAATTTGCGAATATGATAACTGAGTCCCAGTTGGAAGCACAAAGACCGTCACGCCAATTGATGAAAACTGAATTCATTGGTAATGGAAATGTTTCCTTTTCCTTAGTGGGATGAAATGTGCACTTATCCCTTCGCAAGATCAATCTGTGTTGGGAGTGCTTTCAGAGGGATTCACATTTGTAACCGATACACGTGTATACTTACTGAAATGAATCGCGCAGGAGCAGAAGATAACTCATCAGCAGCTGAAAGAGTAGCCCATGTCAAAGCAGCTCCGCGCTTCTCCAGTGAAAGAAACCACACATCTTCAACCCTAATGAAGTACTTGCTCCGATTAAAGTTCCCGGGATCACTGCACCACAGAATCCTAAACAAACACTCACACTATACGACTCAAAATCGCGATTCCGAACTCTCGAAAAACCATTTCTCACTCCTCACTGACCATCACTAACTTGAAGATAGAATTAAATTTATCAAGAAGAAGAGAAGTAGAAGTAGAAGAAGAAGAAGAAGAAGAAGAAGAAGAAGAAGACGAAGAATACGAAGAAGCAGAGACTATAATTGAAATTGCGACGACTTTCCACGCAAAAGTTCCACTAGAAAGTTTGACAATCGCGTTTGATTGTTATATTTCCCGAACCCTTAGAATTCCACTTTTCCTGACAACTCACTTTACTCTTCACTCAAAAATATCGACACCTGTCTCCAAGATAGGAGGTGTGGAATACTCGATGTAGATCGAATATAACATGTGGGATGTTCTGACAAGTCAAATCAGAAAGCAAGAGTCCTTTGAGAAATGATAAGCTATAGTTTTTTAATCGAGGTGTTTCAATTGTTTGCTGGAGTTCATTTTCATCAAGGGTTGCATTGTTCTCCTTCGAGTGTTGCTAAATTTCCCACCCCTACTCGAACCTCGTGAATCGTTGACCCTTGTAGTGGAAGGTGCTGTTTTCAAGGACATGGGGTAGATAATCTCTTTCGGGACAAAAGTAGGTGCTCAAGAAAGCTTTTAACCTTTGTCTTCATCTTTGAGAAGCCAACTTTTGGTATTCGTCAATGGCTTTTCAAACTAGTTGTGAAGTCTGCTTGTTAACTTTTATAGCTCTTTGTTGCCTGATGTACCTGCTCGGTTGTTTTCAGATCCATATCTTACTTAATCTACTTCCTCCTCAATGACCATTGATTACACATATTATAGGATTCTTGTTTGGGATCTGATTTCCAACAATTGCATCCAATTCTTGATTCTGAGGATCTAGTTGCAACATTATCTGTACTATCAGAAATCTACCTAGACCATCAGCTTCTTCCTCTCCTACACTTAATCCTCACTTTGATCCTTCTCCTCCGGATCTCATCCTCCCTAATTTCCATCAATCTTCAGCATCTCGAACTCCCTCGAAACTGTGATTGCTCGTTATAATCACGGTTTCCCGATAAAAAAATCTTAGCCCAAGTTAATTCCAAGCCTCCCATCGAAATCTCTCTCACATTTCAAAGAACCGGCAACCATGATCCCTTACCATGCTTAAAACATGCCCAGTACCACAAATTCTCAACCACATCCAAATAGACCTTTTTATCTCAAAATACTGACGAAGCCTCACTAGTTAACCCGGATCGGCGTTTCGATTTTGCCTTGTGACCGACTTTATCGAACGGGGCTGACTCTTGCACGTTAGACAGCAGCTAAAATCCACAGTAGTGGCTCTCGGATGTCCCTAGAGTGGTGATGATTCCCCTTGAGGGGAGAATTGACCCTTCGGATGAAGGAATGTTTCACAAAGGGGGTGAAAGTCCGGCCGGCGAATGTCGCGAATGGTGAATCGGGACAACTTGAAAGGTTAGAAAGTTAATTAAAATAGCACGAGGACCGGTTTCTTGTTGCCCGGGAGCGGCTATGGCGGCGGCCTGGCTCTCACTGCTGGTTCGCTGACGTGGGTGTTCAGTGGGGTAAGGCGAGGGTGGATTTTGCAGCATCCGACGGCGCAGGACCAACCCGTATGAAACCGCTGGATGATGGAAGGGTGACCAGGGGGTTCGGTATGCTGGATCCGCACACCCCTCTGACCATGCATCCAGCATCCCTCTTTTCCCCCACCTTGTGCTTTCGAGGAAAGTCGTCGTCTCAGTGGTATGTGACACCACCTCTCAAAGAGCTGTGGGGTTGCCACGGCGAGAAAAACACAACGCAGCCTGCGTTACCGACTGGGGTGAGCTTCCGACCGCGTGCGTGCGTGCGAAGGACGCATTGTCCGAGCACAAATAGACAAGTGGATGAATTCCAGTTGAAGTGGAACGAAGGCGTAAACTCTCTGCTTTTCAGGGAGTAATTATGATGCTGTGTGATAAGGGGTTCGAATAAAGGGTAGGGCTAAGTAAATATATACAGAAAAATATGAGGAGTTGAGTGGATTTTGTAATTTGGGGAAATCGAGCAAGTTCACATGTCAGGGTTGAAGGGTGAAATAGTCCGAGATTCCACCGTCATTTTGACTCCGTTGTAAGACTTATCATTTAAAATGTGATTAAATGAAACCGTAGTTATAGCAGTTTAAGAAACTGTCGGTCTGCCAGGGCAAATCCTGACAGAAGTATCATTAATTTAATTAATCATTATCAACTTAAAATCCGTCAAAAATTAATTAATTGATTAAAAAATAAATAAATACAATTTTAAATAAATAAGAAATTTCTATTTTTGTCAAAATTAAGTAAGACTTTGGCAAAAATCTAAAGAAAAAGTTGTTCTCTTTTAAATAGTACTAAGAAAAGTTCCTTTTCCATTTTTCAATATTTTTAACCGTTTTTATATTATTTCTAATAATTAGTAACTTTTTCTGTGTGACTCTTCAAAAAAAAATCTCGATTTGGTACGTTTCTGGTATATTGTTTGAATAACAATACTAACCCTATTAAAAATATCCAAATGGATTTCCATGTGGAAATCAGTTTCAACTTAGAATATTTCTATCTGACCATCATTATATGGATTTGGGCGTGTATTTTTCACTTTGATTTCCATACGGATATCAGCTTCAACCTACAATATTTCTATCTGCCATCATTAGATCCTGTGGATTTCCACTGATATCCGCTTGGATATCCACATGGAAAATTCCCGCTAATTTCCGTGTGGAAATCCACCAGGATTTAATGATGGGCAGATAGAAATATTCTAAGTTGAAGCTGATAGTTGAGTGGAAAATGCCCGCCGATTTCCACGCGGAAATCCACGTTACTAAATCCTTATGGATTTCCACACGGAAATTAGCGGGATATCAGTGGAAATCCACGAGGATTTAATGATGGCAGATAGAAATATTGTAGGTTGAAGCTGTTATCCGTAAGGAAATCAAAATATTATTATTCAAACAATATTCAAGAAACGTAACAAACCGAGTTCTTTTTTTTTGAAGAGTCACACAGAAAGTTACTTATCCATTTTTCGATAATTTGAATCTTCTTTGGATAATTTCAAAAAATTTTTATTTTTCCGCAAAATAGTTATTTTTCAAAATAATAAAAAAACGGTTCAAAATATTGAAAAATGGAAAAGGAACTTTTCTTAGTACCTACTCTTTAATAATCAATTTTACTAGTATGTTAAAAAATGTTTGCCATTTGTCAGATTTCTCTAATGTCCTCCACTTTCGTATGTTCAAATAATTATGTTTTTTAAGAGGAAGCAACAGCAGCCTATATGCCCTTAAAGTGTGACTATTCTTTTTTTGAAATCCGTTTTTTGATTTTAAATCGATCATATTGTTGAGAAACTACATTATTTTTTATAAAAAACGGTAATTTCGCGAATTTTTTAGGTCTTTTTCATATTTATCAAATTATTCAACATTTATTGAAAAATTTAACATAATATTATTATTACCACTGTTTTCTACACTAAAATTTTTATACTACAAATAAAAATCATTGTGCCACGGTACAAGTTT
>JAUESI010000038.1:9590998-9616419 GCA_032275145.1 Synergus laeviventris | reverse complement strand
CAGGAACGTACAGTGCTATTAGGGTCCATTAATATTGATCAACATAACCTCAGCTCATAAGAAATTCAATTCAATTTCAATTCTCCGAAAAACAATGAAATTTGCTAAGTGAATCGCAAATTAAATGTATGCAGTTGACAAGATATTAAATAAAGATTCATAATATTATTCACTCACCTGAGGATCTGAGTGACTCAGTGACGTCATCATAAACTGAGACCAAAATAGAAAATGTAAACAGAACCAGGCATCTCAAAGGACGATTGATTTTCTGGGGCATTTTACATTCAAATTGTTTACCGCATCTCAAAGAAAGATTCTTATTCCAAATATTTTTCATTCTTCCGAATCGAAAACTGGTCAAATAAGACGAAAAAATCAGGAACCAAACTTCGCATGGACGATATTGTTTTCCAAAACAGCCATTGTTGCCATTGTCCTCTCCATGCACCTACAAATTTTTGGTAAAATTACACAGTTTTGCATTGTCTCCATTTTGTCCCAATTATCCACATTTTTCTTAAATACTTATAAATTTTATCTTTACCAAGTTTTCGTAATACAACAAGACGAAAATATACATCACACGAATGTACTTTTTGACCCTTTTTAATGAAAAAAATTCCTGAAGATTTTTACACATTTTTTAAGGTTAGAAGAGAATTTCAAGATCAATCAAATTTGTAATAACGAGACACACGACACGATTAATTATTTGACGAAAATTCATTAAAATACCACTGGATAACACGAATTAGGACCAAAAACTCTATATAGAATTAGAAACACTTCGAACGTGTTCTTGCTTCTTGCCGCGGGACCGAGGTCCGAGAAACTGACGCCATTGCGCATGTTCAGGGTCAAGTGTATTTTCTAGTTTTCATCGAAAATCTTTATTTGGGGAAATTGATCACACTTCTTCGATCGTAAAACTAATTTTATTCATTAAAGTACCGAAATTGTTAAGATAGAATCACAAATTTGGATAAAATTGAGGAGAGTTTAAAACCGGAAATCAAGGAAACTTTTAAATAATTGCGGGAAATTCAAATTGACAATTGTTTAACTACTAAATGAAGTGTGAAATAGAATTTATACTATTTGAAAACTTTAATGAAAATATAAAATGAGGATAGCAGTTATAAACCTTTAATCGATGACAAAATATGAGCCAATAATACTCATATAAAATAAATGTATATTAAACATTTTTTAAACATGTTTTTTGCAAAGTTTTGAACATCAATTAAGGGCATGTGTTACTTACCACGTGAGCAAATTTATATAACCCGATTTTTTCTCACATTTTTTACTCTTTGAAAAAAATAATAGTGCATGGACGTAAAAAACGTAAACGCGGACTGCTGTGCACTATTATTTTTTTGAAAAACTAAAAATTGTAGAAAAAACTCAGGTTATCTAAATATGCTCATATGATAAATAACACGTGCCCTTAAACAAAAAATTCTTTTCAAACAAAAATTATAAAAAAATTTAGCTTTTTAGTGCGAAAGAATAAATAAAAACACATAGTTTTTAATTTAATGTCAATACAATTTTTTTATTTCTGTATATGTCGCAAGTTAATACCAAGGAAAGCGAATAAAAAAACGCGGAGGTACAAGATAATGAAATCTATAAATATAATCCTTCTGGAGAACCCTCCTTTTTCCGATAGAGGACGCTTTCCTTCGATTTTTTGAAATCCTCACTAGTTACTTTCATCCGACGTTCACGTAAAGCCATCAACCCAGCCTCAGTACAAATAGCCTGTAAAAGAAAGAATAAGTAAGTTACAATTAAAACGCATTAAAATTTCAGTCAATATCTTAATTTCAATCATAAATATATCTATTACAATCCAAATGCACATTCAGATTTAATTTTTACCTTAATATCGGCGCCAGACAAATCATCTTTCGCCATAATGAGTTCAGCTAGATTTACGTCTGGAGCTAAAGTCATTCTGCTCGTATGTATACTGAATATCCTCCTCTTGGTTTTTTCATCAGGTAGTGGGAATTCAATCTTCCTATCTATTCGACCGGGCCGAATCAAAGCTGGATCCAAGGTTTCGATTCTATTTGTTGCCATGACAACTTTAACGTCGCCTCTACTATCAAAACCATCAAGTTGATTCAGAAGCTCCAACATCGTTCTCTGTATTTCTCTTTCACCACCACTATTGCTGTCGTAACGTTTCGTTCCGACAGCGTCGATTTCATCTATAAAAACAATTGACGGTGCGTGTTCTTCAGCAACCCTGAACAACTCTCGAACGAGTTTTGGACCGTCTCCTAGGTACTTTTGAATTAATTCAGATCCAACAACTCTCAGGAAAGTTGCCGAGGTTTGATTCGCTACGGCTTTCGCCAAAAGGGTTTTTCCAGTTCCTGGAGGACCGTAGAGAATAACTCCTTTGGGTGGTTTTATTCCCATTTCTTCGTAGTACTCTGGATGAGTCAAGGGAAGCTCCACAGATTCTTTAATTTCTTGAATTTGGGTGTCGAGACCTAAACAAAATAAGTACATGATATTTAGTAAGAGAATACATGCATTGAAAATAAAAAGGCGAATTCCACAGATTTCTTGAACTCACCCCCAATATCAGCATAAGTTTCTTGTGGTGCTTTTTCTAATTTCATCACAGTTACCATGGGATCTGTATCGTCTCCTAAAACCCCAACAACAGCATGAACTTTGTGGTTTAAAAGAACGGAGCAACCAGGTTCCAGTTGGTCTTTATCTACGAAAGAGAGGATTGAAACATAATGTTCTGAACCCACAGAAGTGGAAACTATAGCATGATTATCATCTATAATTTCTTCGAGGGTGCCAACGGACATTGGGGTTCCTCGCAGGTCATCGACCTTTGACCTTTCCTCCTCGTTCTTCTCTTCCTGGGGCTTAAGACGCTCTTGGTTCCTAATGAATTCTTCCTCCATGAGCAGATAATCTTTAATGCGTTCAAGTTTCAAAAGCTTTAGCCTGCAACGAGTATGAGGAGTTACTTGGGGTAATTTAAGAGCCGCATCGGGACCCTTAGTGCGTCTCTTTTTTTTTCCGACTCGTGTCGGAATCGGGGGTTCATATTTCTTCTTCTTGTCCTTGTCATCCTTCTTGTCGCTTCCTGCTCCACCAGCTCCTGACTGGTTTTGTCCCTTTAATTAAAATCGAGTTTTTTGTTAATTAAGAGTCGGAGAGAGGATAATTAAAGGTGGAATACTTTTAAATTTCTTAATAAGAAACACGCAAAAGAACTTCTTTAACAATAAAAATTATAAACTGGAAAACATCAACAATTTATTTTGGAGCACCTCAACATCAATATATAAATATTTTAATTATGGTTGAAAATATAATACCCACTCACAAATTGCTGAATAATCTCAATTTAAGAATATTTAATAAATTGATGGAATACTTTAAGCTGCTTTAAGACTATATATAGCTATACAGCATATTGTATTAATTTTATTACATATCTCCACTGTCGTCGATCTTGAAAGTGACAAGCAAAAATGTCTTTCTTATAAAAACCAATAAATTTAATAACTTTTCACCAGTATTAAGTATTTTTATTATAATCTCATATATCGTGAATGAAATTTATAGAGATTAATATCAAAAAGGTTTTTTACAAAACAATTTTACATTAATGTTGAGGTTAGCTTTAGATTATTGATGAAAACACAAAAAATACGAAATTGAAAAGAGTACATTTAATTCTATAAGGGCTGAAGAATCAAAGAATTAATTTATCTCTTCGCATTTAAAAAAGTAACAATAATGTATGTGAATAACAAACTTACCATTTTTGTGGATCAACTTTTGACAAATACAGGAAACCACAAAGTCATTCCTTGATGCATTCCGCCATTTTGTTTTATTCGATATAGGTAGAATCGAATTGTCGAAAAGCAACAGCGCGAAATAAAATTTTTTTAAAAATATATAGTCTTTAGGATATTATACATGCATTAAAAGGCTAGAAATATATTATAATAATTAAAAACTAAAAAATTATGTAAAATATTAAATATAAATATTTTTTAGACTTGTTAAAATTTTCTTAAGATATCAAGAAACTGATTTAATTTAAAATGTTGGAAAAAAGGAACAAATAAATAAAACCTTATATCTTTTCGACTTTACATTACAAAGGTCAAAATCTATACAGTCAATTAAATTGAGATATATATTGCAATAATCATACCGTCAGCTTCCTAATAATGACAGCATCCACACATTTACAATAAAAAATATCATGTTTACATAATACATATTTACCGAAAAAAGATTCACAATCTACTACTTATTAATTTATTATTTACACATTCTGCTCTGCTGCTACTGCTATAAATTAAAATATTGCTGTAAAATTCTCCACTAAATAATAGAAGGCTTATTAAATTATATGATAAATTTCATACAAATCAATTGGATTAAATAATTTGTATTATTATAATTAATTAAATATACATTCTATTATTTATTGTTACCTTTCAAGAATTTTTGCAGGACAATTTGTAGAACAAATTGTTCTCGAATCTTCAAAAATAAAATGAAACGACTGTTATTCAATAGGAAAGTTTAATATATTTTTTCAAAATCAACTGTCTAAATTTCGGTTTTTCTTCAAATATTTAACTTAAGAAATAAAGACTTCTAAGTTTTCAAAATACAAGTATTCTTTGACTTCACTCTGTTCTAAATAAGTTTCCATACTAAAATGTATTTTGTCAAATTATTATTTCCTCTATTAAACTTTTTATAGTGGCTTATTATTTCAACAAATCTAAAGTTTAAAACTTTTGGTAGAATGTTATATTTGCAAAATACAATTTCAAAAAGAAAAAAAAAACGAAATAACTAACTATTCCACTGGAAAAATGTGCGAAATTTAGATTCTTTATTTCAGAATTATGAAAGTAAAAGATACGAAGAAACTAAATCTCGTTTTGATTTCAAAACACGTAAAATTCGCAAACGCACCGAGATTTCACAAATTAAATTTGCTTGGAGCAGTTTTATTAAATAATAACTATGATAACTTAATAGCTGCTTTCTCGGACTCTCCCTGAGACTAAAATTATCAACTTTCTGCGCAAAGTAATAATAGATTCTCCTCTGTACAAAATATTCTTTCACTATGTGTAGTAAATACAGATTAATGACTTCATCGCGTCATCGACGCAAAAATTCCGGTAAGGCAAGAAACGCACTAAATTATTTTCAAGAGATAACATTTTTTAAGCTCTTCACTTTATAGATGAAACGTACTTCTTCAGGGTCTCCAGGATAGGAAGAAAATGGAAGTGAACTTTATCAATCAAATCGATCCAAGCTTAACTCACAGAGAATTTCTTTTTATCTCAATTTTCTGTTGATGATACCGTTCTATTTGGCGTTGAAAGACACAATAGGTACCACTTCCGGTACAATTTGCGATGTTCTTCTCAAAGATCAGATTGGTCTTGAACAACTTCCTCCGAACAATTTCTAGTGGGATAAAGAGAAAATAAGAAAAAATAGCCAGTACTTTTAGAACATAAAAATAAGTTATACAAAACAAAAACTTGAAAAAATTAGATTGATTATTTTTAAAAAATAAAGGCAGTTTTTCAATCTTTTAGAACAGATTTGTATCCAAGACTTGGAACCTTAGATGGATTCAGTAACACTGGACATGTTTTTAATAATATGAATTAAGAATATCTAAAGAACAAACGATTTAAATATAGTTTAAATAACTTTAATGCAAATATATTGTAGGCATTATGCTTGTAAAACTATATTACAAATTCTTTTCAGCGTACGGTTCAAGTACGATAAGGCTTTTTTTCTACTCAAAGATATACAAATAACGAACCGAGCGTCGCCAGCGAACGTAAGTTACATAGACACAACCTGAAGTCGCCGTCAGTCACACGTTAATACACCACATCGATAGGTAGTAAGTAGTAACACAAAAGGCAATAATTATTGCGATTAATTATGCTATTAAAAATTGATAGCGTGGTAGCAGCTATAAACGATGATCTTCAGCATAAATAATGTGAATTATAAGAGATGATATTAATAAGAATTAAGAACAATTATAATAGGGAGCGAGGCTTTGGAAATGTTTTAAACAAGCGATTCAAGTCGCAAAAAAATAATACAGTTGCTTTTTTTTATTTCGAAGCCACATAGGAACTCATCGAGGCATGATTGGAACTCAATGAAACACTATTTCACAAACATCAAGGTGGAATTTGAATGTAGATGCTATTTTGGTTAATTAGTCGATTTATACAAACAACAGTGATTAACGATTTCGTGGATCGGAGGTGTGAACAAGGAGCGCAAAAAAAAGCACAAAAAAAATCTCTAAAAATATAATACTCATTTTTCAAAAATCACATAAATTTACATGTGTCACTAGCCGATGCTGCTCATTCGTAAATCAATTTGAGTATTCTCATATACATAATTTCTTAGAAATTTGAAATTGTTTTCAATTATGTCATTTTCGCCAAAATTCGTAAGTCGTACCCAATTTGGTAAAATCTTTCCGATTAGGTTTACAAAATTCGAGAGGAAAAAAACTCATTCCTCGATATTTCAATTCTTTTTAAGAAACGAACTCAACTTTTTGTTGATCAATAATAACTTTGAAAAAACCTTCGAATAAAAGAATTAACTTCTGGAGAATAAAGTTGGTTTTAAATATAATTGACTTGTTTTAAGTCGTGAAACTATTTTAAATAGCCCGTGAGATTCTTTGAAATTTTGAATTTTCGATACAGAAAGACTGTCGAATCTTCTAGAAATGTTACGAAGTTGGTAGTTTAAATATAGGAATGTGAGATGGTAGCAGGTAGTAGAAGGCGAAAGGAAAGCGGAAAAAGGAAATGCTTGAGCAATGGAAGCGACAGGGAGCTGCAAATTTTTAGAAAACACAATATTACAACCTTCGAAGCGAGGCCATACTGAGTGTGCTGCACTTTGCCTTCCGGGTCGGTTGCACCGACATTGGTGCCACTAAAACTTCGTCTCTATTTGGCGCACCTGGACCACCATTGCCCAGTTCCTGAAAAGAAAAAAGAATCATTCTATAAATGATAAATTCTTTTAAATTTTGATTATAAATAATTACAATACTTACATCATATTAGGTATAAAAATCCTAGAATCTTGTGCAGGCGTTAAGAAAAAAATCGCATTTAAAATAGTTAATATTTTAGTTGAGGAAAGCAATACAAACTAATACGTGTCAGTTTAAGAATTACTCTTATAATTCTAAATATTATCACATAATTTTATACCAAAAATGGTAGTAATTATCAAAGGCAGCTGCGAATTATAAGTTATAAAAAGCTAAAGCGATATTTAATTCTTACTGTATATAACACGAATTATAAAAACCTTGGAATTTAATTAGAATTTTTTAAATTCTCGACTCCATTAATATTTCAGTTATTAGATAACATTTTGAAATTTGGTTAGACATGCACCAAAAACTCACGTACAATATAAATGAGCAAATTCTTGAAAAAAGTATTAACTAACATTAATATTGTTGCAACTCGCCAGTCTCATTTGTGCGAGTTGTTGACTCGCTGGCGTAAGGCTGTGTGTCGATCCAAAAGGTGACATCATCGTTGACATTGCTCTCTTTAATTTACTCGGAGTCTTATTAAAACTAAACGCTCGACCGACTTTCATTCTCGTACGTGATGCAAACCTGAACAAAGAAATCAATTTGTAAAAATTGGTCCAATCGACATAAATCGTCCAAAAATGCGACAACAAAACTTTTCTTCCTCCCTCAAAATTAAAATAAGAATCAAAACATGTAATGTTTGAATCAGAATTAAAGCAAAAAATATAAACTATACTTTTAAACAATTCAAAGACTGAAAAAATCTGAGTGATCACGAATTATGTTTTAAAAACAAATTATACTATTTTTAATTAATATAGTGGGGGAAGGAAAGTTATTCACAAGCATATAAGGAATTCGCATGAAAGTAAACACATAGAAAAAAGTGGAAAATGTTTCGAACGTGCAAAGCGAAATCATAGAAAAAATAGTTACATGTTTGCCAGGAGAGACTACGTCTGTTATAAATAATGAGGTACAGGTTTAGGTTCTCAAATATTTCTTTGGAATTTAAATATACTAATTTATAAAAGAAATAGCAATTTACAAAATTAGAATTGGTATCATATTTGAAAAAGAATAAATTTTATATCTTAAACTAGTTGTAAAAAATAATCCCAAATCCGATTAGTTTTAAACTCTAAAAAGCTTGGGAAGGTAGAGAAGCTAATGAAAAAAATAAAAATAGCCTTATGCAAAACTGACGGTAGTGGGACATGTAACGTGGTTTCACACATGCTATTGAGTAGGAACACATACGGGTCCATATACTCCAGGTAAAAATTATGAAATAGGCTCCTGTAACCAAACGGTATGTTACCCCATTATTATTCTATTTACATGCAAGAATCAAATAAAGAGAAACTAGGTGTAAACAGATTTCTCGAATAAGAAAGAGATTGTTATTTACTTCTATTAGGAAAGATTGAAACTTATTAATAATAAAACCGAGAGTACACAATATAGAGTTGAAATACAATTTTTTAGAATAGAGGAATTCAAGAAAAGAAGTGACAAAATCATGAAGTATTTTTATAGTAAAGAAATTTTAAATCTTTTTTAATCTAACTTACTTAAATGCTTTACTTAATGTTCCTAAGGCTACGTCACTAGTATCGATTTCCAGTTGATGCGAATCAAGGCTGATGAGAAACGTATCCTGCAAAAGCGAATAATAGAGATTAGACTTAGATTATGTTATTGTTACAAGAAATTGAGATTGGAAATTCAAGGAAAAGTATAAATATGGTTTAAAACTTACCGCATCAGCTTTACAGACTGTATTCGCCATTTGTCTGCACAAAGTCCGCAAGTAGTTCGTCTTGTTCACTTCTTCATCAGTTATCGTGAACGAAAACAATTTTTCCTTCAATTCCTGATTGCTTCGAACCATTAACGCAAATACTTTATGGCACTCTGTAGAATAGAAGTTTATATTCATTATTTTTAGAATTCTATAGACCTGCTATTTGATGTTCATATACAGTTTTAATAAAGAATATTACCATCTGTTTCACGAATGTCAACGACTTTTTTTATTGTACTAAGGGAAAGCATTCGAATGTGCTTGTAAGGCTTTGCCTGATTTAATTTGGCAGAGTGTAGACCATTTACAGTATTCGGACTCTTCAAGGAGTTAAAGGCCTTCGATCTTTTCTTGCAAATCTCTAGAGTATCCGTAAATAAGAATAAGACCAGATGATCTCCTCGACCACTTAAACCTTCGCTCAATTCCATGACGTCGCACTTTCCGATGAAGGATCGATGCGATGAGACCAAATGAGGCGGACAGTTGTCAATATCATTGAATATGTCGAACATAACTAATTGACCTTCAGTTTTGCGCTTGTCCTCATTGATATACGTCATCACTTCCTTAATACTGCTGATCGATAGTTCTAAGGCACCGTGGTCTGGATTATTTTTATTTGTGTGCTTAAGGATATCTACAACAGAAATCGAGTTCTCATTGGTCTCCAAATATCAAAGCACTCAAGATTTTAATTCTTTAAAAATGTAAAAATTGGCACAAGTTAAATTTAAATGCATTTACCATTTAATAATAAACTAATACTGGGTAGTCTCTGCACTGGTTTTATCAGCAACTCCTTCAAACTTTGTCTTCCGCACTCTGGTTTCGTCTGGCAAATTTTGAGAAAAGCGTGGAACCTCGGTTTATTCTGATCGCATTCTTCCAACATATCCTTCGTATTCTCGAAGAAATTTATATAAGGTGGATACGCCTTCAGCAAGTCTGGTGCGTACCTTAAAAACACATTTCCAATACTAACGTCCTCTGTCCAATGCGCCGCGTTATATCTCAACTCCTCTAACATTTTCTTGTGCACTTCGTAAATTGGCGGAAAGTTGCCGAAGATGATTTTCGCTTCTGTACTATTTAACAACTCGCCACTCTTTTCTATCAGGTCTTCCAGCGGGGATTTAAATAACTGTAATAAACAAATTTTTATGGAGTATTAGCTCAGCAAAGTTAATCATACCTAAAATCATTATTATTATTTAACAATCTTTGTTCTATTAAAAAATGTAATTCTAACCGTCATTATTGTACTGAGAATTCCAACGTAGTTGGATTCGGTTTGAACAAGTTCAAGAAAGACTTGATGGCGGGGGGAAAGATTTTTTCTTGCTGCCTCAGTATTTACGGATTCGACTTCTGGAATATCTGCAAATTAAAGGGACCAAGGACAATTTATAAATTGCATGAAATAAGACTTTTGTAAAACTGTGATTACAAATTTTAAAACTGTATTTACCATCCAACAATTGTTTGTCAGGACTTGCAGTGCAGTCTAAAAAACTACCACTAACGCTTAAATGTCCCGCGTCACTGATGCTGGATCTCCTTTTGTGAACAGCTGGTGAATCCGTGCCATTTTGCACCAGACTAGATATAGTATCGGCAAGTCTTTTGCGCTTCCGTCTAGTTGATGCTGTGGTAGGTGTTGCGGCCTGTTGACTATCTCTTCTGGCGGAAACAGAAGGTGACATAACGGACTCCAAGTACTAAAACGGAAGGAGAGAATTTCATTAAATCAATTTTTAAATTATTTATGCTGTATACTTTGCGGAAAGTAACGTACATCTTCAAAGAGGTACTCCTTTTCATCAGCTGCACCTTCATTTTGTACAGACGTCCAAAACCATTCGGCTTTTACTATGTGAGCTCTCACTGATGCCAGATCAGGTAACGCGTTTACGTTCGACTCATCTACTACCTAGAGGAAATAAAAAAACAATTCTTCTTAATTTAAAAAGTTAGAATTAGATTTTTGATAGACGATTGACTTAGACGAGTACACAATATTTATGGATAATATTGAAGTATTTCTGGAAGTTGATAAATTAATTTTGGTATTGTAATTTACTTTCTTTAAGTGTAGAATTAATATTGTAATTGTGTATTTTGTAATAAATATCGTGTAGAAATCCAAAACTACTACCAATTATCAGATCTTAAGTTTTAAATTTTTATTCGAGACACAAATCTTAAAATAATTCAAGTATGTATGTTCTTTTTTGTAATATTGTTTTGAAATCTGAAATTGCTGCCCAAGATTTGCAAGCCAGTGGCGCTGTTGTCGTCATTAATAAGTTGAAAAAATTATTTCGTTAATTTCAACAATCAAAAAATCTGTGCATATAATTCCGGGACATTACTCTTTAATCAAAAAAAATAAAAAAATAAAAAAAAAATACCACAGGAAATGGCTTGTCCTCCTTCCTTGAATGGTGATCTTTCGCAGAATGAAGATTAAGAGAGGCAGATGAGTTTTGGCATAAGACCTTTCTATCAAAAATGAAAGGACTCGTTGATCTGATTTCAGAAGTCGACAGCTTTGGGATTTTGGTAGGGACGGACAAAGAGTTAGGCAGAGGTGTATATTTTTGTGTATATAAATTTTTCTCCGGACTCTGTCGCGTTGGATTTACTTGCATATACTGTTTAAACGTAGAAGGCAAAACAACATTACAAATTTTCGCGAAAAAGGAATTACTTAACTTCAAAGAATTCGACCCTTTTTTACTCCTCCTTTGTGGTACAAGAACAGAACTACGAACACCAGAGTTACTTAAATATCGATTTCGATGTTTACTTATGTTCATCTGCGAGTGAATCGTATGTTTCGATTTTCTTGATTTTGGAGTCTTTGTAATCGTCTTCGAAGATTTGGATTTTCTCCACTTTATATATCGCCTCGGTGGCACCGCCTTTTTATTCGAACTCGCATAAAAAGATTGCGAACGAAATGTGTTAACGTTAAAAAAATCATCACTAGCTTTTTCTATTGTTTCTGTATTTTCAGTTTCGACTATCATCTTCTCAACTTCTTCGGGTTCGACTACTTCCATCAATTGTTCTTCTTCAGTAAAATGGAGAGAAAGCTTGCAGGATATTCTTTTCAGAGAAACTCGACAAAGCGGAGAAAATTCAGACTCTTGAGTATTCCTCGGAATTTTCGATAATGAAGAAAACTCTACACTGGATTGAATTTTCGCGCGAAGGCAAGTGAATATAAGCTTCGATTTTTCTGAGATGCTTACGGAACTGGAGGAAAAGTCCATACAAATCGCGGAATCTGGACTTGAAACAGAGAGGCCACAGGAATTTTTAATGCAACCTGACATCGAATTTAAAAAATTCTGTGTTTCTCTATGATCTTCTTGAAAATTATTCTGTCCTTTCTGTGAATCGCGTGGACTTAGATCTCCAGAGTCAGTTAATTTGGAACTTGTTTCCAAGTAAGGAATCGTATTTGTGTATGGATCATAATAAGTAAAGGAGAAAGGTTCGTTTTTGGATTTACAAAGAGAATAGCATGGATTCTTAAAGTATGGTAGCGGGTTCGCACTGTCGGTAATCCTGCACTGATTCTTGCCTAAGTTGTTCACCTAATAATGTGAAAAACTAAGTGTGTTACTAAAAGTTTATACATAAAATCTGAGCTTCAAAAATTTGTGTTGTAGATGTTGGTAAGCTGGTTTGAAAGTTAGAAAAATTAAATAAATAAAATAAAACATTTAAGAAGAGAACTTGCCACGTGTGTGCAGTTTGGATCGTCAATTTCTGTAGGTTCTCCTCCTTGTTGCTGCAAAACCTCGCACATGTGCTTCTTTTCTTCCTCAGGGAATCCGAAGAAGCAGACTTTCGCACCGTAAAACGGTTTCAATTTAAAGGCCGCGATCTATAATAATTTAACATCATTTTTTGGTCTTTCATATAAGAAAATTTTCCAGTTTATTTTTTAGAGATTTACTTTTGATGTTGGAAATTAACTTACTAATCCTTCGCTGTTACCATAACAGGTAACATCCTCCTTCAAGTCCCAAAGGGCCATTACCCAATTCATAGACATTATAGGGACTCTGAATGTCACGGCGTATCTGTATTTTTCACCGCCGCAACAATTCGCTATAAGGTGTGTTACTTTCGCCCCCACTTCCTTCCGAATGCTGCCTCCCATGTTGTGGATCATGTTGATGAGTTTCGTCTGCAAGTTCAATGAAATCAGAATTATTATTATTAATCATATTACACAATTATATAGCATTCAAGTTTGTATTTCTTACCAGCTCATCTTTCTTTCTAAACCCAGTAAATACAACTACTGTCCCTGTCATTGATAGTGTAAACATTGGTCGATTATTACTCGGCAAAGACTCTTTCTTCTCCGCCAGCTGTAAAAGAGCTGTTGGCCCCAGTATTCTAATAAACAAAAAGAACAATAATTAGTAAATAAAGTTACTTTAATTTAATTCTAAAATCCAATTCTCATGTTCAAATTCAACTAATCCCTAATCTTAATCATCAATTCATCTAATGAATATTATAGAACTTAAGAGTAAATTATAATTCAAAACAAATATTTAACCTAGCCAAACATTTAATTTTGTTTCCAAATACAATTAAGTGTAATGGAAAACATAAGAGAAGTGAAATTTAGCTTTTTGAGATATTCTTATATCTGTTTTTGTCAATATTATTATTATTGTATCAATTTTGGTAAACAATACGTGAAACATGCATTTGAGAATGATTGATAAAAACTGGCAGCAATCGAAGTTTTGATATGATAGCTTTAATGGTATTTTGTAAACAAACTGAAATTTGGAAAAGAATTATTTCACAATGATTAATATTTTGAATGACATAACGGCAGTGCTCACCTGTGAGCACTCTTGTGTAACACATCATATTCAAATCCCTCGAATTGTTTCAATATAAAGTAAGTGCAGTATGCTGTATCTTCTATATATTCTATTCCGGTTTGGGATTTTAACACTGGTACGCTGAATTGTTGAGCAGCAGCTCCGAGTGCCGGATCCTCACTTGCTGCACCAACGAGGCATATCCTCTTCTTGCGTGGTATTATTAATGCTAAACATAAAAATAAGAATGTTAATATTAAAGTTTTTCCGTTCATGAAATACAAAGCTACAAATAAATATAAATTTTAAAACTCTTCGAGTTTAAAACTTTTACATTAGCAACAATTCATTATAGAAGCCTTTTTAATTTAGAGCTCAAAACTTTAAAATATGACTTTCTTAAAATTAGAGATTTTTATTAATTTAGGAAGATCCAAGTTTTAAGTAACCAAATTTGGATTTAAAGACTTCAAATTATAAACCCGTACACTCCATTTGCCTCAGTAAATGCGTCAAATAAAATTAAATGTTAGCACAAATGAGAATATTTTGCGTCTAGAATAGGAAAAAAAAGCCTACAAAAAAACGCATTTAATAAATGCGACTACAGTTTTATGTCTGCTATAATCATATATATCTAGAATGCAAATGAGCATGAGAATATTAACGAGCATATTCTCTCTTTAATTGAATTACGAGAATGCACTCGAGTTTTTCCCCCAGAACAAACAGAAATGAAACCAAATTCGAACAGGAATGGGGCTCCGTATTGTAAATGTTGTTATCTTAATGATAACAGAATGCGAAATGACGCTGAATGCTTTCTAGACAACTTAGATATTCGTCTCTTAAGATTCAAAGATTGCTGATAAGAGAATGTTTTAATTAATAATATTCAAGAACAAAGAACTATTTTTATTTTATATAAAAATAGAAGATTGGATGTACAATATTGGTGGAATTCTTTAAAATTTTTTACTTTTGGTAAAATGATTGAAAAAATTTGAATTAAAAAAATACAAAACTTCATGACAAAATACAAAATAAAATACAGAAATCTTATTTTCTCTTCAAATGAAAAAAATGAATAGGTTATGTTTTCAACTGCCATTCACATAATCTATGATATAAATCTATCAAAATAAAGAAAGCACGAGAAGCACACGTGCTTTTCAATTAAAGACCTCAAGATATCAAAACCAGTTAAAAATTGCAAACGAACCAACGACACTGCGAAAAAGTGTCAGCAAAGATAAGAGCCTGATAAATCGACTGTCAACACAACTTTTCGAAAGAAAATTCCTTGCCTTCCAACTTTAAATTCCTAACCAAGTTAACGAGATCAGAGACAGTAATATATACGATAACCTTATCGTGCAAATCTCATGATGAATCGTCTTTATTTTTGTAATCACTTTCAACCTTTAATACAATTTTCATCAGCAAATCTTTCTATCAACAAAAAAGAAAAATTTCTGAAAGAAAACATTTCAGTCTCAGCTGACGTAATTCCGTAATTTCAAGTCTGCGAGCCGATGTCAAGGCCAAGTTTATGAGAGCGCAAAGGTTTTCCTCGGAAAATCCCCCTTGCTAATCCTATATAGTAAACCCACCTTGTAATATTGAATGGAAAGGACTTAAATTTAAAGGTACTCGAAGAGTCATAAAATTTGACAGTTTGGACTCAGAAGGTCGACCGAGAATTCCTCTTAGATTCATACATATTTTGTATTTTGAGGTATGATCATCGACAGGTGCTCGCGCCTTTTCAAACTCACGAGGAAACACGCGCGGCGAGACACGACTGTCTTTATTAAAAAGACCATTTTTTTCGACATTTTCCACCCTGGAAAAAGGGAAAAAAATGAAAAAAAACAATGAGATACTTACGTTCAGTTCGTGGTGCCTCTTCACTATTTATATCGCTGATACTGCTATGAACGCTTCGCTCTTCCATTTTGGCCGTTTGTTACAACATCGGTCCGCTCGTTTTGCTCGTTCGCACTCAATTTTTCACAAACAGCGCGGTCCGCACTGCCCTCGAGTCCCATAAACATATGTCTACGGTTTTTCCAACGATTTACACATACGAGAAAACTGTCTCAAAACGTGATAAAACATGCACGAACTTGTATTTACCACGCACGGCACTCTTTTGTATCCTCTTCTGTCGATTTCATTCGCAACTGTCTTTGTCAGTTGATGTCTTTTCGGTATTTTCTCTCCCTCCGAGTTTCCGTTGTGCCTATCTTTCTCGCACAAATAGTGAGTTTCGAGGGCAGAGGTTAGTTCTCTTTGTCTAGCTAAGGCGGTTGATAAACCCCCGAACTCGCTTCGTTTCGTTTTCGTCGTTCATTCGGTCAAAAACGGTGAAAAAAAAAGTCTGCCAATGAGCTCTGCTATTCGCCGAAATCCAAATCGGGTGTCACATTAGGTTAGATTTTATCTGGGTCACGTGCCAGGCAAAATGGCTGATGGATTTGAAATAAGAGAAAATTGTAGAATATTTTTGTGGCTTTCACTGTTTACATATTTAACAAGTCGATGTTTGCAATTGAATCATGCTCTACACTAGTGTATTACGTCGCTTTTCAGAGGTCACTTGTTTTCTTATATTTCATGTGAATTTCAAATGATAACTGAAAATCAAATAGAAATTTATCAATTTTAGAACGTACCCTTACTCTATAAGCTCCATTTTGAACATTTTCAAATGAAAATCGTTATTTTATAAAGAATTTTAATTTAAAAAACAAATTTTTAATTTTGATTTATCAAATTACAAATTGTAAAATTTTGAACGATTTAATGTCCCCGCTTTACTATTTTTTTTTTCGTAGATTGGTACGCCTTCACGTATTGAAGGCTAGGTTATTCATCAATTTTATTTTTAAAATGTTTTTAATTATATCAGCTAATAATGAACAAAGTGTAAGAATCCAAAACTATAAATCTCTCTCTATTTAAAATTTTTAATTTGTAGTAAATTATCACTCAAATAACACAAATAATCTCATATCGAAAATTCACTTTTTTTGTTCAACTTATAGAATGTATCAGTTGGTGAACTTGGGAGGTTTAAAGCAGTTTAAATTTTAACGTATTTTCCTGGAAGCAAAATCGTCTCGTTGAGCTCCAAGTTTTTAGGTCGAAAAAAAGTATTTTTAATCGGAGTTTCAACCAAAGTTTGATCAAATTTGAACATTGGAATCGCTAGCAAACAAAATTTCACAACAATTTCCTAAAATTAAAGTGGAATCGTGTCGATATTCGCCATTCCGCTAAGTCGCGCACTATCATTATATTTCAACATGGTATTCACTTTGAAAGAAAAATTTATTTTTTCCGTTTTTGTTAACAAATTGAACATAATTTTGTACCAGAAAGATACATTGGGAACTCCAGTAGTTTTGAAAAAGGTTTTATTCTTTTTAGTGTATTTTTCCGTGAGTGGTTGTCCTAAATTTTTTGGATGTTTTCTTATAACGTCTTTTCTGGCGGGAAATGTTTAGAGAAAATATTTTTATTAGCCTTGAGAGTCTTCTATAATTTCTTATATATTATTCTAGAACTTTTTGGAAATTTTAATTGTGATTTTCGTTTCTCCAACGATTATTAATTCAAGTTTATTTGTCTTTTCATAAGTTTCAGGACAAAAAGTTTTTTGTTTAAAAAATAGGTTTAAAAAATATAGGCTAAGTAACTATTCGCGAATGAAAACAAGTCACGTAATATTTCCTAAAATGAATAAAAATAAGGTTAAGTAATATACGCTTTCTTTTTTTTTTAAATTTGTGCCGTATTTTACGAGCAGAGTGAAGTGTTAATATACCAATTGGAATTATCAAGATTTTCGAATTCAAGTAATATTGTAAGAAGTACAAGCAGCAGGTAAATTATTATTTTATAGTTGAAAATAAGTTAAGAAAATTAATTGACTAAATTTCGAACTTTTACTGATAAAAATTGTGCTTTTTGTTGCAGAATTTCCAGTGCCTACAATGTAAGTTCCTTTTACATTTATTTGTAAAGTTTTGATGAAGAAGCAATTTAGAAAGTAAAATTCTTTAAATCAATCATGATTAAAAAAATGGAATTCGGGTTCGGGTTCCATACTTAAACATCAAACAATGAAAACTTATATTAAAAGCACGTACTTATATTCTGGATCATCATTAAATTTATTGTCATCTCATTATATTGCACAAAAAAACAATTCTTAATTAGAGAAAATTAAAAACATTCCATGAACTTTCATTAGGGTCACAGATCGCATTCAATATTGTTAAAATAAAAATAATTAAAAACCGCAGATCTATAAACTTTCAAGTCACAAGAAAATAAAATATCTAAGTAAAAAAATAGACAATTGTACCAATTAAATTCACAAAGCATTTCTACGAAATGAACATAACTTTTATTACCACGCATACAAATCAGCAAACCAGCAATACTTTTTAACAATATAGAGCTCAATTTTTACATAAACAAATAAAAAAACAAAAAAACATGTCGATTCGGTTTAAAACGAGGCACAGGTGGTAAGTCCCTAACTATTCCTCTCTCAATTTTCGTGAATCGTACTCACTAGTCAAATACAAAAACTCATTTATAGCAGTAAATAGAACCTTTATACGTTTATTTTTGTACAACTCGCATTGGGTTAGATTACATATTTCCAAGCACAGTATTCTTTTCCCAAAAGAATAAAGTTTCAAAAAAATTCAATCATAAGATTTTGATGTTGTTGCATTGGGTGGAATTTTCTTTTCTGTACTTTAAATAAATAATTAAAACGAGAGGATCGTGAGTTAATAATGTTATCAACGGAAAGTCTTTTTTCCACGATAAATCTAAAATACTTAAAAAGACACTCTATGACTCTTCTCTAATCTCTTCGTACACTGAGTTTTTTGTGTGTTCCTTACTTCATAAAAATAAAAGATTTCCCGCGCTCTTGATACTTCCAAGTATGAATAACAATCAGGCTTAAATAATTACATTCCAGTCGGATTGGTAAAACAGTTGACTTAAAAAACAGTGAAACCAGTTTGTACGAATAATCGTTAACGCCAAGTCTTTTAGTAAAAATAATTCTCTGTAGAGACCAGACGGTTTTTCCTCTTTCCTATTCAAATGAAGGGAAACTAAACCTCACAACAATGTACAGACACAGCACGTTTTCCGTCTTTAACACTACTTAGAAATCGCTCTATATAAAATAGTCCATATAAAATCGCTAGTGAATTAAAAACTATAAAAAATCACTCGAAGGGCAGAATGCACTTCACATTCGAATATAACGTGCAGATCAATTTTCTTAGTTCTCAATTCCTGTAGTACTTCGACGAAATTTCGTTCCGGCTAACTATGACCCCAGATTTTTTACCCACAAATTTTCCTCGGCAAATCGTTTATTAAAAAATATTACGTAGGTACTTGAACATCTAGAACCGTTCTTTATTGTTCAGTTCTGTTTCTGGAGTTTTTAAATTAGTCTATTGAAACATTTTTTTTTATATCACAACTAGTTAGGTATTTTAATTTTATTAGCGATTTAATAATTTTTTAAATCGTGGATTTAAATTTTCATATTCTATAATGCCCACACCTCAACGTTTATAAAAAAGTAGTTATATTCCATTTCAAAATCATAAACAAAATCGGGGGCCGTAATGACGCAGAAATTTAAGTATAAGTACTTAAACGTTTACTTAAATTAACTGAATGGGTTATTTCTAAAAGAGAGTTTAGCGAGTTCAGGTCGTGAATTAACAGCAAAAAATTCTTCGGGACGACGTAATATTGAAAGGAGGCGAGGTGTATTGTCTCTTGCGAGAATCGATTACTTAAGATAAACGAACCCATTGACCTCGAAATTACTGCTGCTTAAATAATATTTCTTAGAAAATAAAGTTTACTAAATTTGGTCGAGTCGAACGAGAGGTTGTTCCAAGGATCACTTGGACATTCGATACTCCTCTTCGTCGTCGCTGTAGTCGTCACTTAAATAATGACCGGGGTTCGCAAGTTCGTAGCGACCAGCCTTTTTAGGAGGAGGACTAGAACAGTAAATTAAAATGATCTGTAGGTATTTGGAAAATTTTAACTCGCTTCTTACTAGGAACAAGTCTGGAACAGAAGAACTCTTGAATTTTTTTAACAAAGATTATAGGTAAAAATGGGATTTAACTTTTAAAGATTAGATTGTTAATTAAACATATGTGCCATAGTAATTGAATGTGTAGCCAGACACAAAATCTTAAAATCACTTTGTTAAGGATCTTCAAATATAAAAGCTATAAGGTCCTAAATATTAGTGCTTTGTTAGTCTCGCTTTCAAATTTAAATTTTTAGATTGCTACTTCTAGCAGCTTCTACATTTTTGAATTTTTCGATTAGAAAAATTTACATTTTCAAAACTCTACCGATCAAATGTACTTCTTCAAATATTCGTGTTAAAATTAATTTTAATTTGCAGATTAAAGTTGGAATTTCAGTTGTTAGTCTAGTAAAATAATGTCAAGTATTAATCTAATTAGTCAGATGTCTTAAAAAGTATAGTACCTTGTCTGTTCTTCGTCATTGCTTGCACTATAACTGCTATTTGGGCTGCCATCCCTTTTCGGGCTGCCTGGCGGCGATAGTGCTTGCATTAAGCGACCTTTGCTTTCATTCCATATCGTGGACTGTAAACCAAAACAACTCTTTACAAAAAAAAAAAAGAGAAAAAAATCTCCTGCTACTGCAAAAACATTTCTTCTTAAAAGCTTTTTCAATCTCTTCTTAACTAAATAAAATAATTTTTTTTTAAATCTTAAAACTAACGTCTAAGAATATATAAATGAAGAAACTGAGTTTCAAAGAAAGACTTTATTTAACAATCATTGAGTTTCATGAAAAACGCAAAGGGCCGAAAAAATACATACTAGATGTTAATGAATAATCTACAGTGGCGCAAAAAATTAAAAAAGCTCCACACACAAAGCGGGTACAAAAATAGGGGTAAAAAAGCACCCGATATATAATTCTAAATCGTTTTTGCTGACGCAAACTTCGGCTAATTGACCAGCCACTCATGCATGCTTATTACAATTTGCATTTCAAAATTAAAAGAACATATAGTGTTAAAATTAAGAATAAAAAAAAAACGTAAAAAACACTCACCAAACGGCCTTCACGGCCGAATAGGAGAAGAAAGGTATCGATAAAATCCCGGGATTTTTCTTCCCACTTACTTATAATATCCAATTTTTTCTCGCCTAAGTTCTCCATCATTTGTTTGCCTTTATCTTTCAAGTCATCGAACTTGTTTTGCAATCTGAACTTCTTTTCCTGTAGGATATATAACAGTTCTCATTAAGATTAACATTTTTTTATATTTTAAAGGGTAGGAATTCGAAAAATTAAATTAGAAAACAACTTTCTTGTTGAAAGAATTGAAAAAAGTCTAGACTATTGCTTATTAATGAATCCTAGGTTGTTAATCATATTTAAACGAAATTTCAAGGTCAGGTATTCTAGACTAGATGATAGGTTATTAAATTATTGATTAGTTAATTATAGAAATACTGGAAACGTAAATATTTATTCAGTTTACGTTTAGGAAAGACACGTTGAGATCCTTAGCACTGTAGCCTCGGGCGAGATTCCTCCTGACGTAAATATCGTAATCTTTGACTATTCTTGCTACGATATCAGACGTCGATACGCCTTCTGTTCTCTGGGTAGCGACAAACATTCCTTTTTCTTTCAGTCTGGCGTACACATCATCAGCATCGTCTGTCATGTAGGGAATGTCATCGTGTGCGACAAAATCGATCTGGGAAAATAAATTTACTTACTCTAATTCTGTAAACGACTATATCAACTACATAATATTAAGGAATGTGAGTAACTCATGTACACTGTGAGTTTTAGTTTATAAAAGTAAAAATATAGACCTTGTGCTCCTCTATAAACTCATCATCCAATTCCCAAGGCGCGTCTCTAACAACTTCGTCGACATATCGACAATGCCTTACGGCATCGTACCTTTCTGAGTCGGTCATTACGGTTCTTCCTTTTTTACTGTGTGTCAATTCATCGCTACACACTGTAATAAAAAAGAAATTGATGTTACCATAAAATTACATATCGTTAATTGTAACTGTTATCGTAAAATATCTTTTAATATACCTCCGACGATAAGATAAACATTTGGAAAGATATTTTTAGCTTGCATCAGCTGTCGAGCATGACCTTGGTGAAAAAGATCATAGATTCCATCAGCGTAGACTCTAACTCTCCTGGGAACTGGAAACAAGAGTTAAGAAATAATGCTTGGTAGAAAAATTACTTACTTATGGTCGTGTATTCAAAAAACCTATGTCCTGGCTATATGTAATTGAAATGTCAAACTTAAAATTACCTTTTCCGGATTTCGCATTTTCCAATAAAATGCGATCGCTGTAGTCACACGCATCCCTTTCACTCAAAGCCTCAGGATCATCGCTAAAAGGCGCCTCTTTACAAATCGACTGTAAACATAACAAATATGTAATTAGTAATGAATTAATTCGAACTATAGATTCCACTATATAAACGAATAGTCCTAGTACTTTTACCAAATTCTTAATAAAATTACTTCTATATTAAATCCGAAGAATTTGTCATTTAGATGCTCAAGATCCATTTTTAAATAAAATAAGTTTAAATAAATAAATACAAAAGATTCGATCACTTTTCTGGAACTGAGTTAGAAACATCGTAAGTCGCAATTGAATGCAAAATGAGATCATTTAATATGTATCTCATATCCAGTTTCTTAATTGTAATTTCTATTAAAGTTGATAAAATCATGCAGAGTTTGAATTAACAGAATAGCTACTAGTTTTTTTTTAATAGCTACAATCTTTAATATCATTTAAATTGCTATTTACAATTTTCTTTCAACAATTAATTAAGCTATTCATTAATTTAACGGATCAATAATGACTGATCAATCGCTGAGTTCCCAACATCGAAAAAAATGTTATCCTCAGTTTTCAAAGATTAAAAAACGAATAAAGTTTCCACACGAGATCTTAATGTTAGCAATTTATTCTCATGTTTCATCCAATTACATCATTAGCGTTATCTAAGATACGGGTGTAATATTTATCACCCTAACTCAACGGCAAATTATAAGTAAAACAGAAGCACATGGATATTTTAGAGTTTTATATAATTTTCAGAAATATTAAGCAATCGCTTTCTCAGCTGACACTAAACTTTGGCAGCTAAGCATATCAAAACATATTTTTCATCGCGAAGAACCCAAATTAAAAACTAGAGTCATAAAAAAAATTATCAGAAGTTACTCTCTTTCTGTTAAAAATTGGTTTCATAAAAGCTAAAAAGTAGCCAAAATTATAAACAGTTAAAAAAGAACATTACTTGTTACTTCTCAAATCTGTAAAAACGTTTAAAATCCATTAAAATATCATTTGATATTAATATATTTCAAACTTGGACCAAATTTCCATACATTACTATTTTAAGATTCTTATCTCAATCTGAACATTATATGAGAACAAATAGATTACAACACATTGAAATGATACCATTAGTGCTTACGTTTAGTGATAATTAAGTTGCAAGGAAACTTTAATAGTCAATTTTTATATTTGGTTTATGTAACACGTCAATGTCATTTAATAGCTTACCGGAAAAGACGGTGACTCTTCCCTGGAACACGATGCATGATCTCCGTTTAGACTTTTCGCATGGACAGTATTATTATGCATTTCGTTTTCGTCTTCCCTAATTCGCTTCCTAGACATTTTTTTCTCTTTTAAAATCTAAAATCCATAAGGTTTTGTCCAGCTAAAAATAAAACCAATTTTTTTATCAAATAATACATTTGACTTACCAGATTTCATTTTAAAAAGTTCTAAATGGAACAATTTAAAATGAAATTGTTTCGAATAATTTCAAATTCAAATGAGTAGCTTTTCTAAAAATACCAACATAATAAGAGCAAGATAATTACTTCTTTTTAAAAGTATGATTCAACTCATTAATATTCATTACGAAGTAACATGAGTAGCCTTTATATTAAAAAAATATATATATATATAATGAGAGCAAGTAAGATAATTTCTTTCTTTTTAAGGAATTCATTCAACTCATTGACTTTAATTGTGAGTCAATCTTATTACTTTAGAAAATATATCACAATCAATTTACAATTCCGATAAGGACACACAAAATGTCAAGTAAATTCATATAGAGAATGAGGGAACTCCCAAGAGACAAAAAACAATAACTTACTAAAAAATCTAGAAGAATCTACTATTTCTGGAATGAAATAAAAATCTTGTTAAATATTTCAAGATACGTCGTAAAGATTACTCAAAAATTATAGTTTAGACTTTAAAAAATGTCCGTATAGGTATGATTCTTCAAACGTCAGTTTAAAACATTTGAATTTGATATGAAACATGAGAATGCTGGAATGCCATAGCAATTCAAACGCGCTCATTATAAAACCAAGTTCAAAAGATTCGAAACCACTTGCGTCTTTAAACTTTACACATTTTAATTTATGTATACACCTCATCATATTATTAGAATCGATAATTTAAACTTATATATCTGCCAAATTTAAAAGACAAGTGGCGTTTCTAAAAGTAATACTAAGTAATACATACTTAAACGTCTTAAACCGTAAAAATAAAATTTCTTGAAAAGAAAACTATACAACATATATAATCAATGAAAATGCGATGTAAGAAATAATCAGGGCGAGTGATCTGAAAATTGAAAAAAGCAATCTCAGTGAATTTACGAAATTTTGATCAACTGAAATGAAAAATAGTAAACGAAGGTTGAAAGTTTGACACCCGAGGATAAAAATGATTAGCTTACTGAGGATTCAAATAATAAGCTCCGAACGTGGCTCCGAACCAACCTTTTCATGTCCTGATTTTACTTCCTGGTCACTTAGTCGACAAAAACTAGGCGTGAGATTTGCAAATTCGATTTTCACTTGCGTATTTTTTTAAAGTCGATATCGACTTAATTGTTTGCCCCAGCACTTTACGACTAAATCGTTCGATCGATGATTCGTTTTATAAATAAAATATTTACTAGACAACTAAGAAATTACCGATCTCGAACCTCGAAGCCACATTATCAGCTGTGCGCCTGGCCCAGCAGACGCATCACGCAAGCAGCAAGTAGCGACGCAGCAGACGTGGTCACAGCAGAATAGCAGACACCCGCAAATCTAATTAAATGCGCATGCGCGAAATCACTTAGTGCGCGCGCACTTAAATTTTGTTTCTATTTTTTCGTTTACAATTAAAGTGATAAAATAGACAAATTTAAGACATTATTAATTAACAAAATATAAGTAAAATTATTCCCCTTTTGCGCCAATAATAGTGTAAATAACGAATTACCAGTTTAACCACAAAATTATCGAATTACGGTAAGAAATTACCAGTGACCAAACAATTACGGTAAATAAGGCACATCACTTATACTATTTCAAAGCACACGATATTTTGAAATTATATATATTGAACACTGAGATACGTGTCCAACTACGTGTCAACACAAAAAAATTACAAAAAAA
>JAUESI010000038.1:9576611-9590898 GCA_032275145.1 Synergus laeviventris | reverse complement strand
GATATTTTGAAATTATATATATTGAACACTGAGATACGTGTCCAACTACGTGTCAACACAAAAAAATTACAAAAAAAAATCGAAATCTAAAGTCTATGAAGGAAGATCTATCATCTCTGATAGAGTTTTTAACTGCTTTTTAACTGTTTATCTACATCAAATACTGTAAATATGTGGTATATATATATTGCGATAAATAAGAAAATAATTATTTTCTATGTACACGCAGGTACATGATGCCGATCATGCCGATTATAGAAACTTTATAGGTTTGGCGAAGTTAAAAAAAATATAGAGATAATTTTGACGCTTTCGGAAATTTATTTCTTAATGAAATATTTCGAAAATTATAAACGATTTTAATTTCAGAAGGGTCAAAATTCATTACTTATTCGATTCCTACCTTACCGACAGAATTAAGGTACGTTTATCTGGTAATAAATATATTAACATTTATAAAAAAATATTTTTTTGATATTTTTTTTCTATTGTAAGAAAAATTTAGAACCAGATAAACGTACCTTAGCACATTTTCTTTAATTTTAGAAATTTTCAATTTGATATCTCAATCAGATCGCTATAAATTTAGAAGTAACGTCTGGCGTCTGGTAACGTAAAGAAAAAAATGACGGTAAGGTAGGGATCGAATAAGTAATACATGATTTAAAGCCATGTGTCAGTTATTCGATCCCTACTTTACCGGGAATTTTTCCCTGCAATATCATTTCTAACATAGATTTCTACCTAATTTCTACCAATGTATCGAAATGTCATTGCAGATTGCAGAGAAGAAAATGCCGGCAAGTTAAAATTGAGTTTGTTGAAAGAATTGAATATATAATTTAAAAACTTAATTCGTAAAAGTTTGATGATTTTTTGTTAGTGAATATACTTATAGGCTTATAGATTGAACAAATAAATTACCTTTCTTATTTCTGGTGCCTGGAAAAGTATCCCCTAGTGGAAAAAAGTTCACTTAAGACTTTTTTGTTGGTTCTTTTTTGTTAATTCAAAATTAATATACGATCTTCTCAGTCGCGGTTCAATGACCTCTGATATTTCTGCTGAATGTGACTTTTTTTCTTTTTAGTAAAATTTTCAGAGTTGTTACCGCACAGTACAAAAGTTTAACGTCGAATGACAAATACCGACAGGGTGGGTGGGAGATTATGACGCAAGATCGGGTGATCAAACGTCACTGAGAACCGGCTGGTTTATCACCGCTTTATAGTTACGTCACAGTGATCAAGGATCACGGGGAAAAAAATAGCAATTTAATGAGAGTTATGCAGTGATATGGTTAATTGTATAAAGCACGCTTTTTAAATATTCTTTTGTCATCGATTCCTGTTTCTGATAGCAGTTTTAACTTTATGAATGGTAAAGATGCTTCATTTTAAATAAGCGCGGGAAACTCGAATTGCGATTGGCAGTACTGACAATTCGAATTTTGTCCCTATATTATATTAAATTATTAACAGTCTGGGAATTAAATGAAAAATTTGATCAGGGAACAATCAGAGAATTTTGACAATGAAGTTTTACAACTACTGTGATATTTTTATATAAATTCCAGTTCAGTTTATTTGAATCACACAGTATACACGTATATATATATATATTATATATATATATGATATATAATACAGAATATATATATCAAGTCAAAAATTTCTAAAATTATATTTACATTTACATTATTATCATAAACGTAAAGTTGGCCATGTATCTTTTATGTGATCCCTACCTTATCGTCATTTTTTTCTCTACAACGCCATTTCTAAATTTATTGAGATATCAAATTGAAAATTTCTAAATTTAAAAAATAACTTTAATTTTAGAAATTTTTTATTTGATATCACAATAAATTTACAGGTAACGTTGCAGAGAAAAAATGTCGGTAAGGTAGGAATAGAAAAAGTAAAAAATCAAACTTTCCATAAATAAAACATTTTTTACGTTTTATTGTAGAAACGAATTATGGATCCAAATACATAAAAATTTCTGAGTTTGAGGGATGCACTAGAACTAAAATGAAAACGCAGTAAATTAGTTTCCATTTATGTTACATATTTTATAATGTTCAACTGTTGCGTGTACGGATAAATTAGTGTTTTGGGGTGGTTTATAAGGGTATCAGTACGGAATAAAAAAAAAATCAGATGGCAATTTTTTTATCTTCGAGGGGTGACTTTCGCATCCAGAGATAATTTGAAGGGCAGGAAAATTCTGGACTTTTTTTCACACATGGTCATGTGGATTACCTGCTAAATTCGATTCACCATGAGTTGAAGAGCATGAAGCCACTGAAAAAAAGTCATCCGTCAAAGGATATTAAAATAAAAATGTAAGGAATTATAAAATTAGCACGGCTTCTCTCTTCGACGCCTAATTGCCTAAGCTGAAACTTAATAATCCCAAAGAATTAAATAAATGACAGGGCAATTTTCCGAACTTAAAGTTAATTATACTTGATTATACAACAGCGAATTAAGCGTAATACAATTTTAGTAAAATCTGCAAAGTGCAGGGAAATTCCGTTAAATTGAATAATTTTAAACCTAGGGAAGTGAACTAAATTCAGTTCTAAAATTAAATAAATTGCATTAAAATAGATTTTACAACATTCAGGTGAATTCAAGTTAACTTGGGGTGCATTCGGTTAAATTGAACTGAATACACTTGAGCACATTTGTATCCCCACATTTATATCCACACAAATGTTAAATTTCACGTAACGATACACACCACTACAGACCCCAGCCCCTCAACTCACCCCTCACACGTGCACGAGCCAACAGAGGAATGGGGACGTCGACTCGGGCACGGGTCGCGCTAACACACAAGGGTGAGGGGTGACGACGCGATGGGTATCGGTTTTGCTCACGGGTGGGGTGCTTGGTCCGAGGGGGTCGGGGGTTGGAGGGAGGAGTCTGCCTCAGGAGGGGGTCTCTGGCGTTGGTTGTCAAGTGGGGTGGGGGACAAAGAGCGGCGTACGCGTAGCACTGAGGGTAAGTCGGAGGGGGCGTTAGCACGCCCGACGGAACAGCTCGACTACGAGTTTTATACAACGATCCGGGATGCCCGTTTAGGTAGTGGTCCGCGCCCCACAGCCGCGACAACTTGAATCGCTGCCGCTGGTCCGCGTTTCGACCTGCGAGAGCCAGAGCGAACGTCAAGACGACGACGCCCTCTATTCCTTCCCTTATCGACCCTCAACCACGACTCGCGAATTTATGCCGATTTAGTGACAGCTCATTTGCGAGAAAGACCGGTAAAGCCTGTGTATCAGCAACCACGCGTACGCGCGAGTGCAGAGTTTCATCCTAAGGAGGATTTTTAAGGGTGTTTCATCGGTGGATGACCGGCGAGATCCAGGTAGATATTTGGATTTTTAGTGGAGGAAAGTTGAATTAAAAGTGTAGTGAAATTGCCAAGTTGATTGGAGATTAAAACTGAAAATTGCGGGGGATTGAAGAAAGCCTTTTTGCGGCCATTAGATTCGCCAAAGCGCGCTATTTTCGGGGCGAAAATGACGAATCGCGCGCCGGCCACCCGGCGCACAATCAGGGACGGATCTTTTCTCATGTGAAAATGGATTCTGCAGTGTTGCTGTGTTTTAGGGATGATTTTTTGCATAATTTAGGATTATATGGGCAATTGTGCTTACGCGCACGTGCGCGAGTGCAAAGCTGTGTCCAATTTTGTGAGATGAGGAATTGGGGTTGGAATAATTAGTGACAAAGGGGAAAACCCTGTGGCTATTTGAATCCCAGTGTCAGTGACACCAGAGAAAGAGTTTTCTCCCTTTATGGACCAGTTGCCTACGACAGTTCACAGGGAAATAGAGAAATCTTGAATTTTTTTTGATTGGGAGAAAGATCAGACATGTGCTTAAGCAACGATAGAGTAATCATTGATAAAAATACCCTATTTGTTTCAAGTTATTTATTAGCAGTCATTTTCGTTAATTGCTGGTTTTGATAATATTGAAATTATGGTTTTGCTTTTCCTTTCTAAAAATTGTTTTTTCTGATCAACAAATTGAAGGGAAAAGGTCGGGTTACAAATACTTGAAGTCTACCTTGCCATAATTCCTGTATCCATTCCTCGGAAGGGTTATTGCTACAAAGAGTGTAAAGACCCCGGTATGGATATCTACTATGTTATCGACACGTCTTTCAAAAGCGTTATATACTCTAGGGGTTGATTGTAAAGGCTTCAAGAAAATTATAGCGGAAAGAGAAATTCTTTAAAAGAGAAAGGCAGCGTTTAAAAGATCAATATATATATTATTAAAAGATCTTACATTATTGGAATATCTAAAAGAGATATTGAAAGATGAAAAGATGTTTCATTGCGCACTAGGGTGAAGATCACCTGCGCGGATGTTCAGTCAATTTAACACTAAATTACTACCTTTGTGAAGATTTTTTATATCAATTTCAATTAATCTTAAACTCTATTACATAAAAATATTGTAACACGCACAACCTGTTACCGCTGATGCTCAGTTGATAATTTCTAATGGAAGTGATCCATCAGAAATTGAAAAGGGATACTTCCTCTGAAGTAATTTAGAGAATCTAATGTTGACATCCAGAAATTTCAAGTAATACATCTCCCAAACAATTTGAATGGAGCTTGTCAAATCAAATGGAGTCATATTGGTCCGAGAGTCTCTAAAGTCAACTATAGTGTCCTGTTTGTGAATTTGGTCCCGAAGGGTGATACTGGAACAAGTTTTACAACCAGTTTTAGTTCGTGGGGGTTTATGGGGTTGCAGGAGGCGCCAGGGTGGTGATTTTCAGACGACAGGTACTGCACGTATAGCCATTTGGAGAGTCAAAAAAGAATCAAAGCGGTAAACGAGAAACCCGCTGGGTATTAAACGAATATGAATATTGGGAAAAGGATGTGAGGATAATTTATAATTAAAACTTACACCAATTTTCACCTGAACGTATTTCACCTGCGCCAATGGCGGAGTCTCCTCCTTAGATTCTCTCCTACACCCCAAACAGGATTATTGATTTTACTGAAGTAAGGAGCAACGAATCGGGTTCGCACGCCCTTCGGGGCACTTTCTTTCATTCTTGCCCTTGATCCACTGGGAAAAAGGGATTCGCTTTCGGTAATTTTTCCGGGAGTACGACCCACGTTTTGGGATTTGGACTTGTATTTGGGTGGGAGTTGGTGGTAACAATTAAACGTTTGGGGTGAGAGACTATTACAGATATAGGGTGGAAATTGTTTGACGGAGTTTAAAGGGGGTGTAATGACATTTGAGGTGGATTTTGATACAAGAAGTTTAGGCACAAATGGCAACATTCTCTTTGAGGGACATTTCGAAATTATTAACTGGATCTAGTAGCGGTTGACGTAATATTGTGGTCATTATAATATTATGTGAATTATAGTTGTGTAATGGGGAAAGCTAGAACTTCATGCTATAGCATTTCTATGGTTAACGTATTCTGAGTTTATAGTCTTTTGGTTTTAATCAGCAGTATAAATTAAGTAAAATATTAATTCTCTTAGTGGCTTTTACTAATTTAATAGTTTTTCAAGCTTTTCCTAATTATATTTTATCCAGAAATATTGTTCCAGCTAAAAATAACATCTTAAGTTTTTTTCATGCAGAATTATTTTGTATACAAATGAATCAATAATTTGAAATTGTTTCTAATTTAAAATACAACCTATAAAAAAATTCTTTCATTTGAACGTTCAGAACTTTTCAGCCATTTTAATATTAGGAACATGATTAGGAATCATTAATTATCATTAGGACTGAAATTCATGTACTTTCATTTCGACATCATTTAGAAGAATTTTGAGAGAACAATTTAATTAATTTCAATACGTATAGCTTTAAATGATTCGCAACATATGTCTGACAATATTTTATTTTTTCTACTTTGCTAGCTTGAATTTTGAATACGAAAACCGTACTTTTCTGATAATAGTAGGTTTATTTTAAATAATTTTTAGTTTGTTTTAAATGTGTTTTCAACAAATGAGCAAACCTTAAAGTCATACATTTTTGTTTATTGAGAATCGTTAATCCTTTTCAATATATTTCGGTTACTAAATCATGTATTCATTGATTTTAATATCCACATAAAAAGATTGAAAAGTTATAAACGTTAAAATGAACGAATTTTAAATTAAATTAATCTATTTTAAACCGGAAAGAAACTTGTAATTTGTATTGTTATTTTTATTTGAAACAGATTTCTGAATAAAATAGAATTATAAAAAATATTTCGTTTTTTTGAACATTCAAAACTTCTGCGGTTGATCATAAAAGTATTTATAGTCAATTTTTCTAAAAGGAAGTGGTGTCACGAAAATAGAAATAAAATAAAATAATTCATTTGCTAAAAAAAACATCTGCTCTTTTATATCCGTTTGATATTTTCCAGTTAATATGATTGAACTTTTCATGCATCTCAAATTCAAAAATGAGAATAGATGCGAACAGATTCGAGCATTATCTTTTGTGGTAAGTGGTAACCCTTTGCAACATCTGGACATTTCCTGGTAATTTATTATCGTCTCTACCATCTGTGTTTAAAGAGTAATAAATGTTTCCTCGTGTCTCATGAACTTGATTTTATAATGTTTATCAGAACCCTCAGAACCTTCAGAACTCAGGGTCGTTTTAGATTCTCGTGACTACTGGAAAGTTTTTTTCTCTGTCACATTTACATAAGAAAAAAAAGATTATATAAACAGGAACATAAGTATATTTACATTTTAAAGAAGGGAAAAATTATTTACATATTCACTGAGAAAAATGGATCATACGATTCGGGACAGCGATCCATAGATATTAATTAAGTCGTATTATTTAGATTTTAAGTTTTATAATCCAGGATTTTAAACTTAAAATTCAGATTATATATTTAGTTTAATATCTTATGCAAATTTTGTAGTTGCCTCATATCCTTAATAAATTATTTATCATTATTTATTATTACATCCAGGTACACATCAAATGACATAGATGTAACTCGTTACTAAAAATCAAGGAACGTTTTATACTACTCCACTTGAACCTAATTAATTCCACCCTTATCGATTTTTCCCCTCCCTTATGCATATTCCTCGACCAAAACAAGGAAATGCCAAAGGGCATAAAAATCGATTAACCTCTTTTTTCCATGCATGCACCTTCCACTCATTTTTGCTGTCTAACTCTGCTTTCTATGAAGATTTCATTTAACATTCCACCTCCAAGTTTCCGAATCAGTAATGGCATGGACATGGTGGATGGATTTTGGAGGAATCAGATTATTAGATTACCAAATTTTGATTATCCTCCTTCTCGTGTCAAAGCAGGATCGATAGTATCGAACGTGAGTAGGCTCTTTTGAGATACGTCAAGGGATAGCTAAGGGGTTGGACATACTGAACAGCTTACTTCATCTGGATGACTTTGCGTACATAAAAGCAATTTTAGGGAAGGGTGCCGACAAACTCGTACCGTTTAAACACGTGTATGATGAAACATGTGTTCATTGCTAGTATACATTGTGTAGTATGTAGATAGAAAAAGTCTTTTTCGATTTCAATGAAGCCACACGAGGTCGCTGACATGACGTTCGATGAACCAAGAAGTAAGCTATAATAGTGCAATTGTTCTCAGTTCCGTGCTTTTAAGGCGTTTGAAAATATTCCAAGAATAAAGCATAGATCGTTCCATATTCTTAGCTCATTCATTTAGGCCTATTTCAAATGGGGTTCTGACGAGGCCCTGGTTTTGATTTCTGTTTTCAATAAAAATATTTTTGTATAATTAGGAATTTATGGGACAACGATATAGTAGTAATATCTCATTAATACCGATCTTACATTGGTATCCCCACCTTACAATTACGTAATAGATCAAAACTGGCAAGGACCCCACAAGGCACATATCACGCTTTCACTGGTCAATAACCCATCAAGATTAAAAAACTATTCTTGGATTTATTATTTTTAATATTTGATACATTCTCTTTTTACTTATTGGTTGGATTTCTATGCGTCTTGAAAATCGAGATCAGAGCTGCCAACTAATTTTAAGGAATTTCAAGCGATTTCATAATCTTTCAAGTGGTTTTAAGAGGTTTTTGAAGATTTTCAAAAGACTTCAGGACATTTTCAAGATTTTAAAGTAATGCAAATTTTTTAAAAATATTTCAACGGGATTTTAAATGATATTAAGGATGTGTAAAGGATTTTCAAAAGATTTGCAGAGATTTTAAGGAATTTTAGGGGATTTCAAGAGATTTCAAGTGATTCTAGGGAATTTAAAATGATTTCAAGACAATTTACACGATTTCAATAATATCAATATTTTCTAAAGCGATTTCAATAGATATCAAGTAATTTTAAGGTACATATTTGAAAAAATATTTAAGAGTTTCAAGATTCTCAAGTAAATCTTTTAAAATCGGTTGAGATAATTGAAATTCAAAACATTTCAAACGATTTTAAAGTATTCTAAAAATTTTTTTAATTTACAAGATTTTGAAGTAATTTAAAAACAAAAAATCTTGACGTGAAAATATTTTCAATGTCCTGTTTCATTATAATAATATCTCAGTATTATTACATTATTTTAAAGTGGGAATACCATTGCAAGATTGGTATTATCCTGACCAGGGCCTCGTCAGAACTCTGTTTAAAATAGAGCTAAATGTGGTAATTACTACACGGGTATTGTTGATAACGAAAGAGGGCATTGGAGACTTTTCCACGTCAAAACCAAACATCCAGTACAAAAATAGAGAATTCCCGACATTTTCTTACTTAATTATTTATGAGAAGATAAAAGATGGTTATATTTATATGTATTTAAAAATTAAGTAATATTTATATTGTTGACAAACACGGACATATTTCCGGTAAATTTAAACAGTTTTTCATGAAAATTTTTATTATACACTACATTTTATGATTTTATTTCTTCCAAAATTTGTTAACAACGAGTGATTTAATTGAAGAAGGATTACAAAGAGTATTAAAATCCTTTCACATATTTAAAATCCCTTAAAATCTCTTGAAATTCTTTAAAGATTTTTTAAATACACCTCAAGTCTATATTGAATTCTTTAAAATCACTTGAAATCCTTAGAAAATTCTTTAAAATTCTTTAACATTGTTTGAAATTCCTTGACAAACGTAACAAAATTTTCAAATTACTTTACTTGAAACTAAAATCGCTTTTGAAATCTTTTGAAAATCCTTTAAAATTCTTTAATATCATTTGAAATCCTTTGAAATACTTAAAAAAAATTAAATTACTCCAAAATCTTGATATTCCCGTGAATTATTTTGAAATTCCATAAAAAATTTTAATATAATTATTACCTCTTTTTTATATTAGGATTTTGGTTTTCAGAAGATTAACTAGTTAAGTAATCAAATATTGCAAATAATAAAATGAATATTTTTTAAAACTTGACGGGGTATTGAACAGTTTTCCCTATCGTGGGATATTTACTAGTAATAGCGTGACGCTCCTTATGAGGCCCTTCTCAGTTTTCCAGATCAGAACCACACTAGTACTATAAGGGAAAACTGCCGAGATACTTGACATTATGAGATCGGAATTGAATTTATGATTAATTGTGAAGCTGTAGCATTACATAAAGGAGAGTAATATAATATAAGTCTTCTTAAAAGGAAAGCTCACGTAATATCTGCAGGATGGGAAGTAAATGAGATTTCGCTTATGTTGTGACATCTGACATGTGTACATTTCCACATGCGAGTTCGATGATGTAATTTCAGATCGAATTCAAATCCAGAAGGAAATGTAATTTCACCACAAACGTGTCGTGATCGAACAACGAGAGTTTGAATTGAGACTGACATGTGTGCTTCAGCCTCAACCACAATTTTCATCCATATATCCCGTATGGAATTAAAATTGTCGTTTTCACTCTATTGGCACCACACTTCCAAATCTCTTTTTCACAAACCTATTTTCCCACTTTTCCGGTAAATTGGAAAATCAGTCAGAAATCGGGTTTCTCCACAGCATACAAAGGTGATGCCCTCTGGGCTGCAGAACGAAACATTGGCTTTGTAAAATGGAAAAAGGAATATTTATTTCTAAATGTAGTGTTGCTTCTAAATCCCGAAAGGTCCAAAATTTTTGACAAACTTATCTTAAAATATTCCGAGATAAAGTTACCTTTGGCGTTGTGAATCATTGATTAGGGACAGTGAGTATTCTTAAGAGGGTATAAAAGTTTTTATCATCTCTAGTGGAAGAAACTGACTTGAGGCTAGCGAAGTTACAAATAAAAGGGATCTGGAGCGGACTAGGGTCAAATTATTAGGTCAAAGTTCACGCTTGGTCTACTCTTCCATAATAAAAGATGAGGAGACTCCTGCCGCAGGTACAATTTTAATTAAAAATTTAGATGACGAACGAAGAGTGCGCGAAATGTACTTCGATCTTTCAAGCTTTCGAAACAGTAAAAATAAATGCTTTTCATGGCTAAAGTGACTGCATGCATTTATCAGTTACATCAACGCTTCCAGAATTAGTCCGAAGTTTTCATAAACTAAGTCCAAATGCAAATAGAACATGACCTTTTTTCCTGCCAATGGATTTTTTTTCACAAGCAAACTATAATTTAAAGGCAAAATTTTTGAAGCGTCCTCAACCTACTTTCCTAAAATCAACACTTTTTTCTGAATATAAAGAAAATTCTGGAAAATGAGGCTTACTTTTACTGCTGAAAGTACTTTTTTACGTATAGTAATAAAAACGGGTGAATGCAGATGTTCAGGTGTTAAATGGTGCGGTGTATTTACTCAGAAATGTATGCACAAAAAATTTTATTTTTCCATGAAAAGGCTTTATTTAAATTCAATAATAATTCTCTTTTTTAACCCTCTAAAGTGAGTAAGATTGCGATATACTGTCGTAAATTAATATCAAGAATAAATGGATTTTTGTTTGCTTCTCTTTTCATGTTTCTTCTTCGATTTTTATACCTCATAAAACTTTATGGCTGAAAAATGCTCATAAAATTTTATATTTTGTTATTAATGTTGAAAAGGTCGGAATTTTACATCTTTGGCAATCAGTTTAAATCAAGTAACAAATCTTTATTCTTACTTTTTCGAAATTCTCAATTTTTGAGAGAATCATTAATTCTTTTTCAACTTGGATTTTTCTTGGCAAAATGCTTTATTTGAGAAATATTTCATGAAAAATACGTGTAACTGTGAAAACATTGTTATTTCAAAGCATATATGATCGAAAGCTTTCTTTTATTATAAAAAATGATTGATTTTGGTACAGAATTAATGATCGGCTTATTTATAATCTGCTGAAAGAAATCCCTTTATTTACGTGAGTTTCCAAATTAAACGTCGTTTAATGCCTGGAGATTTTCTAAAACAAGGAAAATAACTTTTTAAATGATTTTACCAGTCTTATATATATTTTGCAGTGATAGTGTAATTAAAAAAGATATTAAAAATGTAATAATAGGGAATTGAGTTAAACATTTTTATTTTATAAGGGAGTTTATTGAACTCGTGACTTAGCCTTCATTACAAAAGTAAATTTAGAACTGACTCTCGTTCTAGTATTTAAAATAGCGTGTCAACGGATACAAAGCGGAAGTCCGGTAGGGACAAATAACCGGTTTATTTCACGTTCAGGGCCAGCTGGTTTAAACACTCCGCAGTAGAAGATGGGTAATTTGGTCAGACAGGTGCAGGCGACTCCCCGCAGAGTAGATTTTACATAGAACAAATCAATCGATTAAACGAAATTGCTACGCAACCAGGAAACCCTTCTTTTATCAGTTTATATCAAATGAATATATGAATTATTTCTTCCTACTTTATTCACAATCACATATCATTTAAATAGGTTCATTACTCAATGTGATATACTTGATAAAATATAAATCCGTAGATTGTTTTATTAATTTCATTATTTGAAATGGGTTTAGTTCCGTTCAGCTAGAGCCTCCACAACGGATTATCAATATTTTTTTTATGCCTGAATTTTGGACTAATTATGGGCTCATTTTGGGCGTTAATGTCGATTTTTGGGCTCTTTTATTTTTCTCAAAAAATAAAAATTTGGTTGGAGGTGTTGAGCACCTCCAAGCCCTATCATTAATAACTTACCCTCAATTTTGGAAATTAGGTTTTTAAAAAAACAAACTACTTCAGAAATTCGGACTATTCTCGGGTTCTTGAGATACACGAAAATCAATTTCCCAAAATTAACCCCTAACTCTGACAACCACGCCTCAATTTAAAAAAAATATTTTTTAAATAAAAAAAATGCTCTAGAATTTAGGGATATTTTCGGGATCTAGAAATACGCTAAAATAAATTTCACAAAATCAACCCCTATCACTGAGAACCACCCCTAAATTTTGAAAAATAATTTTTAGGTAAAATAAATCCATTTTTAACAAAACTTCTACATTTTTTTTTGTGTCTTCAGAATATTTTTGTCCCGAAACTTGTCACAAACCGATTTTTAAGTATTTTAAGAAATTTTACGACAAAATTACGATATTTATCGATATTTTTAGAATTTTGAAGAAATTTGAAGAAATTTGACGAATTATGGAAGTAAAATAACTTTTTCATAGTTTTATGGGTGAAGCGACTATCAAGTAAACAAAAAACATTAATTAACTATTAAAATATAGAATTACTGTGTGCATATGCATAATTATAGATTACTCTGTTTATTAAATGTGAGTGCACATTTTTTTTTTAATTGAAAATTATATTTTACAGAACGTTTTTTATATCTCATGAAAATTTGTTGGTAAATGAGAGATAAATGACATGCCACCCTTCATTTCGCTTTTTGACAAGTTTCGGGATATAAATCTTCTTTAGATACAAAACAAATAAAGAAGTTTCGTCAAAAACAAGTTTGTTGTCAAAAAGTTATTTTTAAAAATTGAGGGGTGGTTTCCAGAGTTAGGGGTTGATTCTTATGTATCTCAGAAGCCCGAAAGTAGCTAAAATTCTGAAATCGTTTTTTTTTTTCAAAAACGTTTTTTCCATAATTGAGGGTAGGTTATCAATGATAGGCCTAAAAATCCGCCTAACTGCCCAAAATTTATAGTCCGTAATTAGCCCGAAATTCGGCCGTAAAAAAATATTGATATTCCGCAACGGAGGTGCTAGCTGAACGGAGCTATTTAAACGAAACAAAAAATTTATTTTCCTGAACTCGAACACAATTATGGCTTTCATTTTAAAGTTTGGATTGAAATTCGTGTCAATATCAGACAAATGATCACTAAAATCAGGTCTGTGCAGTCATACAGAGGTAAAAAATATATCATGCCAGAGGGTAAATTCTGAATGGATTTTCTCTTATTCAACCCTTGATTGGTCTGAATCCACGAGATGCTAACTATCGGATTCTATTTTTTTTTAATTTAGAAACGTAAAATATTAAGGGATCAACCCCGTAATCAAAATGCAGAGCCTTCCCCTTTTATAACCGAATTTTTCCACAGCATTTTAATTTCCGGCGCGTACGAGTGCCATTTCGAGCTTAGCATAGAAAAATCGTGCAGGGAATCGCGATGCATATCCGCACATGGAGAACAAAACGAATCAGCCATTGCTGAGTGGAATGACGATTGTCGCATGTGATTTAAAAATGCGATTTTATAAAGAACCGCGGCTCTCTTCGCGGCGCACTCATATGCACCATTTACGATTTACCATTTACAACTTGCCATTTACAATTTACCATTCGCGATTTACCCATTCTCAGCGTATTGTCAAAAGGCCTTAATGCCATATGGCGTCGCTGGTGCGTAAAGGCCTAAATAAGGGTCGGGTTTCTGGTCCTCGAGACACCGAAAGCAGTATGTACCTTCAATTGTGCATGTAGAGGATTTAGGGAGCATGTTATACACGACATGGTGCTTCATCTCAAGAGCTCAATGAGTTTACGATTGTCGATTAATACCTCAATCCTATTGGTGGTCTATTCAAGAAAAAGGCACCTCACAATACACCTCAATCTCAACCTTATCTCAACCTCAAATCGCCTTAGAACCCCTCCTTTTGGTTTCTGTTCTTCATATTAAGAGTAGAATTAGCGAGTTCATGCGAAGGAATAACCAAGGACGATATTCCAAGAATACTAATAAGAAAGAAACAAGTCGTAAAAAGTTCCTGGAGATAGATTTTTTTCTGTACAACGAATGGCTTTTGAAAAGTTCTGGAATAATGGGGTTTAACTATATGTATACAATACATATTAGGGCTTATA
>JAUESI010000038.1:9558744-9569583 GCA_032275145.1 Synergus laeviventris | reverse complement strand
GATATAAAATTCCCATTAGTTATTTAAATTATTAAATAAAACCTTTCGCGCCATTACTTAAATTTGGAGTGAAACTATAGTTTAGTTACTATATTTCTCACAGGTCATTTCATTACACTGATCCAACAAGAATCGCCATATTCCACCGACAGAGGTGCTACGGTGTTTCCGTGTCCGGAGCGAATAGAGGAAAATTCAAGCGCGGTCGAGGCGGCGGAAGATCGGGAGGAGCATCAAACGGTTCGTCGAAGCCAGTTAAAAGCTACGTCTGTGGAGAGGCGACATTCCGCCAAAGAGTTTCTGCAGACGAATGGAGACGATGATTTAGAAGGATCGAGAGTCAAGAGAGCTTGGGGAAAAAACCCTATGGTGAGCATTCGATTATAAGCTATCGAAAGTAAAGAAGCAACGCTATGGAAAAAAGCCATGGATGAAGAATTTGAGTCCCTAAATCGAAATAATGGATGGGAAATCGTAGAAGATGTCGACAATTCAAGAAAAATAGACTGCAAGTGGACGTTCAAGCTAAAGAGAGACGCTGATGGGAATGTTCAACGCTATAAAGCGAGTTGTCGCGCGCGGATTCAGACAGTGAGAAGGAATCAATTGCCAAGAGACTTACATCCCTGTAGTCAGGTTTGATTGATTCGGACCATCCTCGCCATAGCTACCATCGATCCTCTGAAAATAAAGCAATTCGACGTAAAAACGGCGTTTTTATATGGCGATATCGAGGAGACAATTTACCTGCGGCAACCGGAAAAATATGAAGATGGAACGTGAAGAATCTGCAGACTGAAACGCTTTCCCGAATTCCTGAAGAAATACAACTTGAAGGCAGCTAATGCAGACCCATGAGATAACGCATAACGACGTGAATCTTTTTTTGGGAATGCAAATTGAGCAAGCATTGGATAGTTCGATCTTCCTGCATCAAGAAACTTATGCGAAGAGAATTTTGGAACGATTCAGAATGGAAGAAGCGAACCCAGTGACTATTCCAGCAGATCCACATCAAGAACTGAGTCCCGTTTCGCAAGTGGGAGACCAGTGTGATTCGACAACGGCACCTTATCGTGAAGCCGTTGGAAGCCTCATGTACTTGTCAGTGGCAACGAGGCCCGATATCACATTTTCAGTGCATCCAGCTAGTCGATATCTGGAAAATCCCACGCCCTCGATAACACACTGGAAAGCTGTAAAACGAATCAAGTATTTGAAAGGTACTATTAGGTACGGACAACATTTTGAGTGCGGCAAGAAAAAGAAACTACTAGCATACGCAGGAGAACTCGAAAAACGACGATCGACTACGGGATTCGTCAAGAGACAAGGCGAATGCCTTGGAAACGTTCTCGTGGAATTCACAAAGGCAGCAATCCGTTGCGCTGTGTCGACGGCAGATTCGGAATATATGGCCGCCTGCCAGACAGCAAAGGAGATCGTATGGACGAAGTCTCTCATCAAGGAGCTGCTAAACATCAAGGATGTTAACACAACACTATATATAGACAACCAGAGTGCTATATGCCTTGTGAAGAATCCAGCGTTTCACAAACGCGTGCAGCACATAGACGTTCGATTTCACTACGTGCGAGAATGATGTGCAGCAATTTCAACGTAACCGCTGAGAACTGGGAGTAAATGAAGATGAGCATTGAGCTCCAAGCCAAGGAAGAAATAAGAGATGAACAGTAATCGATAAAGCCAAAGCGGGAGTGTTGAAGAAAATGTCTTTACCGACCTCTCCTTTCCTTTGTGCTTCCGTCGATGACAGCAGACATACTCTTTTATATAGTTTGTTATCACTATACTACAAGTTTCAGTAGTAGTTTCATACACAAGATGTTCTATTCCTAAATAAACTTTTGTTTTATTGCATACATTGAAACGGTTCAGTTTATTTAATAATTTATAAATCTAAGAAAAATCAAGAACCGGGAAATTCGCATAAAGATTGAGTAGAATAGAGTAGCAATTATAAGATTGAGTATGGGAATTGAGGCTCGTGAGTACTCAGAGAGTTCAGTTGCGATTCTGAAGGGTTGTACTTGGCGAGAGCTTTCACGTGTGTATAGACGTCGTGCCTGGACTATTCCTTGTGAGCTTCTTCTCCGGTAAGGAGAGCTTGAATGTTTGGTTTATTTAGAACCTATGAGATTCTTAGTGACTAAGACTGAATTAATAAGTTTATAATTGTGCCTAAAAAGAAAAACATATAGCTCTATTGTGCAGCTGAAACGACTTGGGTTTGGGATTTCCGATTACATGGAAAACGAAATCGAAACAATCTTTTTCAACCAATTCTCATATTGGGGCGGATTTAAGAAGTTTTTGTTAAAGAGGTTCTCTTTCCCAAATTCTGAAGAGGGACTTAGCTTCCAAAACTGGATTTTGAACCGGGGTTAGTCTCGGACCTTATCCAGTGGGGAATGGAGTTTTTCTCAAAATAAAAGGAAAAATTTAGCTTTCAAAACTGAATTTTGAACCGAAGTTAGTTTCGAACCTCATTCAGTTGGGAATGGAATTTTTCTAAAATAAATTGAATTTTGACAAAGAGGACTCTCTAATTTCGTGAAATAATTATGAAAACTTTATGGAAAAAAAACTCCCAGGATAGGATTTCATAATTATTGGATAGAAATTGCGAATCAATAGAGTAGCTGAAGTTAATATCTTACGATTACCAATATAGAAATGAAATTGGTGGAAGTTTTGTAATTTGCATTAGGAAGGTAAGACAGATTTTTGGGATTAAACATTGCACTGAGTTTACCTAAAAAGAAAGTGCTACTGAAGGGCAATTAAATTTTAATCTCAAAGGTTATCTCCACAACTTAGTTAGAGACGAATAGACTAGAATTTGCAACTTTCACAACCACAATTCTTGGAAAGTTAATAATTTATTCCATTCCACAATCAGTCCACAATTAATTAGTAGATTCTGTGAATCTATTAATTAACGCGATATTCAAAGAAATTATAATTTGGATTTATGAGATTTGAAGTGAATGATTGATTTTAAGGATAATTTTTCGTTTGCTCAATCCGAATTGTTGTCAATGTTAATAATTGACAACAACCTTTGGAACCGAGCAAAATTAAAATCACAAGAGTGACATTATTGATCAATATCAATAACAGCTCAAGTTGAGACAGAATAATTGCTAGTACACAGTAATTTAATAAATAACAAAAATTTATAATTCACAATTCAAAGACAATTTAACTAAGCGGATAGGGAATAACGTAACAACATCTGAATTGTCCACATTGTTTACTAAACGTGCGTATTCGTGTAAGCAAATATTGAGCGAATAAATATTTATTCAATTGCATCTTTTCAAGGTTTTTATTAACATCCTATGACAACTTAATAACTTATTAGTAACTTAATACTGACTTACGCAGAAAACTTGTTTGGAGTATTGTAAATCAAAGGAAATAAAATATAAACAGATTTATGTATATGAACGGGGTAGAATAAGGCTGCGTAATCTTTATAACTAACAAGTATGTAACTAAATACATACTATTCGCGATTATGAAGATGTATGAAACGAGTAAGTTTTGCACTAAATTATTGCACCGATATTGCAAATTATTGCAGTGATATTTTTTATGGTTTATATAATTGATTTGAATTAAATAGACTATATTTTTCAATATTTAACACTTACTCTAGAGCACGTTACAATTGAAATATGATTAAAAGCCTAAGTACAACAACGTGTTTGTACATGATTGAGCTCAATTAAAATTAAGAAAAAAGAAGAGCTAAAATTAAGAATTTTTAAGACGTTCACTCTTTCACTTATCTAATTTTTTTTTATTTTTATAGTACACATTAGCGATTAAAATAATAAAAACTAGCAATTACGTATATAGTGAAAGAGTTGAACGCATTCAGGTGTCTTATAAGTAGGCTTTTGTTAGGTCGACTCAGTATATTCTCTATTACACTTTTTTTTTTAACTCTGGCGAATTGGTACTTGCATTAGTTGTAAATATTTACCGTATGTAAAATATAACACAGAATGAACTCTGAGACTGACACATCTTATTATTTCAATTCTCTGATTTCTATATAGATAAAAATAATAGCAATGTCTCACTGAAGTCTACTAGTTTGTCGTACTCGATTACTTTCGAAAACATCCTGATATTTCTACAATCACAGAAGTCAATGGCTTTCTATTAAAGAAAAAATTGCATGCCTCGGTGCTTCACGTTTTGCAGAATTTGTACAGCTGAGAGTCTTCTGTATCATTCATTTGTCATCTTTTCGTGAAGTATATAATGATAAGACCCCTGTAATTAGTTACATTTGTAATGTGATGAATTTTCGTATCATTTATATCAATTTTTCGAAATTTCAATTATTCCAAAAGTGTAAAGAAAATTGGTAAATTACTTACTGTAAGCGTAGTGAACGTAAAATCAAATTTCCCATGTTCCAGACGAGAGTCCTGAATGAAATCTTTGATGAAATTAATTTCACTTCCCAATTGTAACACACTAGCTCTAACTACGACATAAATAAAAGCTGGAAGCAAGTCATCCATTATGAGATTGTAGGAAGAGCCTACTTTTCTTTTCGCTACCTAAAGGGACAATATTTTTATTTTTAAATAAAAAGCTTCAAGAGTACAGGGATCATTACAACCAGTCCTCTATTTCCTCTATTTTGGAAAATTTTCCTCTATTTCTAGTCAAAAACTTAAACTTAACAAATAAAATTTTAATTTATACACCAAAACAAAAAATTGACCATCAGGATTGTATCAGGATAAAGAAAATCCATAATTTGATCATTTTAACATATTTGAATATATGCACGCTCTCGCAATATCGATAATAATATCGATATCGCGATATCGTTCGACTGAATCGATAAGACATTTATTCAAAGATGTCTCATTTTCTACTGACCTCACTTATATAGGTTTATTAGTTTTTAATGTAAATGATCATGTACATACGTCTATTCGAAGATATCTTGTTTTCCACTGAATTCTTTCTATACTTTCTTCAAAAATACACATAATTGTTCATCCGAGAACTAATAACATTTTTATTTTGCTTCATATACTATCCTTCATTTGAAAAAAAACTTCCTCTAAAAGTCCTCTATTTTTGGAAAAAATGTCCTCTATTTTAGAAAGAATAGAGACTGTGATCCCTGAGAGTATTAAATATTACTTAAATTATGAAATATACATCAAGAAACTCTACCTGTTCTACTTGTTTTACTGTATTATGAACCACTTTTAATTTCTCCAAGGGCGTGAATGTTGTTTTTAGCTGTTGCAATGTTTCGATTGCCTTGCTGAAAAGAGGTTCTTCAGAACTTTCTTCAGTCGAATTACTTTCTCCAAATACTCTGCAATGAAAATCGAAATTCAACACAATATAATAAATTAAAAGTAAAAGAATTAAATTTTAAATAGATTAAACGACGCACTGATCGATGCCTAGAAATGATGTTAACGTGCTGTCTGGTTGTTTATTCCATTTTATCAAGCGTTTCCAATAAGCGTCGTCGTCCCTTTTATTATCCAATGCATAGAGAACAAACAACGCTGAGTGGACTCTTGGAAGTAAGACCGGATGTAATAATGCCGCATCAATTCTAACTTTCCTGAATTAAATTAAATTACGTAAGTAAATTTTGAAGTTAGGTACTTGGTTTCATATTTACAAAAAGAAAAAAAAACACTTATTAATTATCACCTTTCTTCCAACTCTTGCGGTTTAAGATGCTCCTCTTGCTTTTTTAATTCTTGTCCACTTGCAAACCCTTTCGCTTCATCTGATTTTTCAATCTCTGAAAGACATTCTTCACCACTAACTGGCAATGCCGGGAAGAACAAGGTAACAACTTCATAAATTCTGATAGTAAGACTTCTCAATTCGCTTACAGCATGGCTTTTCAATAAAGGATGAACTCTCACTCCTCCATAAGTGGCAGTATACACGGTGGTAAGTTCAGTCAACAATTTTCCTAAAGGGTGATGCGCGCTTTCAAATGATATCGATAAGTATTCACGGATTTGTTCATAAATCGGTAAAGTAAGTCTGTCCCTCCCAAAATAAGGAATTTTAGACAATGTATCTATCGACTCTCTATCCTTCTCAGTTTTTGATGAATCATTCAAATTTTTATTAGACTTGGTTTTCTTATGAAACGAATTCGAAATTATAACCGCCACGTTGTCCCAAAGTCTCTGACTCTCATTTAATTTGTCGGCACTTGAATTATTTCTGCTTCCGGGGTCAGGTACATCGAGTTGTTGATAACACTGGCGAAAAATCGCTTTCCATTTTTGATCAGGAGGTACACAGAGTTTTCCGAAAGATTTTGGCAAGTCAGGTGGTGTAAAGAGTTTTCCAAAACAACTGTGAATTTAAATATGTAATCAAAATTACTATAAAAGTTTTCATGAATGAAAAATGAAAGGGAATGAATTCCATGAAACGTACGTTGGTTTAGGTAAATTATGTGAGTTGTCATTTGCTTTCTTGATATGCAAAGTAGCGTTAACTTTAATTCCTTCGTTCCAAGCTCCGCTTAAATTTCCTTCTAACTTGTCGCCACTAAAGAACATGAGCGTTCCTTTTCCACAAAAGATACCAGCAGATTTGAACTCTCCTTCGTAATTTGTTCCATCTTCAAATACCATCACTCCATGACCCTGATAAATTAGAAATATTTTTTCTATTTTTTCTTTGTTACGATTTAAAAACAATTATTTCTGAAATGTTAAATAAAAGTACCGTAAGAACATCCTGCATAAATACACCTTCGTAGTAAATACCATCTAGAGTTACGATTAATCCACAGCCATGCTTTGCATTATTACACCAAGATCCTATATATTTTTCACCTATGAGAAGATCATTTTAACGAAATAAACTTGAATATAACACTCAAATATTATATTATTAAATAACTTTTTGGGAAATATCTGTACCCGTTTTAATGTCATCCATAATTCCATAGCCCTGCTTTACTCCAGATACCCATTCTCCAATATAAACAGAGGCAGCAGAAGCCATAAAGTGACCTTCTTTTTTAGTTCCATGACCATGCGGAACTCCATCTTTAAAGTATCCTTCATAAACATCTCCGTTTGTGTACCTAAAATCGAACAAGAAAATTATTGAGCGTTTTGGAATAACTGACTCTCTTAAATATGAAGATACAAAAGTATTAAATTAATTCTTGTCTTCCTACTTCAAAATTCCATAGCCATTCTGTTGGCCATCTTTCCACTGGCCTTGATAAATTCCCTGAGCTAGATTATGCATCGAGCCATAACCATGTATGACCCCTTTAGAAAATTGTCCTTTGTACATTCTTCCATCTGGCCATTCCATTTGTCCATATGAATCGTCTGTGTCGGGTTTTCCATTGAACCAACGACCTGAAATTTATTTATATAGAAAAACGTAATTTAATTTACAAATCGTTCATCCTCTAAATACGTAATTATTATAGAAAATTAGAAATTAATATTCTTTGAATTCTATAATCACAATAAAACATGCAAGTTCTTATCTGGCAAGCAAAAATAATTAAACAGCATAAAAGCATCTTCTTTTATTATAATACTGAATAAATAGTAGAAGTAAATTTAACTCGAACCAGTATATTTAGCGTCCTTATAAATCGGATGTTTAGTAAAAGTGAAGGAACTATTGCGAGCCACTGGAGGTTTATGTCCCACAACTTTGGATAAGCTGCACTTTATTGCAGCATGGAGAGCTTGTAACCATTCGCTTCTTTCAACAGCGGATGGAGCATAAAGTGTGAGATTACACTCTGGCGTCGTGACTGACATTGCATTCTAAGATTATAAATGTACATTACCATCAAAATTCATAATAAAACTCATCCATTCTTTTATTTATTCTGTAATTTTTCAGCACCATTCACTTTTTTTTTGCTGGAATTATTAACTTACCTGAAGAGTATCGGAATCTTGTAAAGGTTCCACCCAAAGAGTAGGCAAGGGATAAATAACATAAGAACTTCCAGTGATATGGATAAAAATATCCGTAAGTAGAACGAACCAATGAGTCGTGAATCTACCGGAATTTAAAACCGATATTGGATGAGACCTCGATTCCATAATTAATCTTCTTTCCGGGGATCTTAAAAGTTCAATTAACTTTCCAGACCCTTCCCAAAATTGTTTTGTAATCTCAGCTTCTTTCTGTCTTTTATCCTGCTCATCTATGATGCGTTCCCATTTACTTAAACCTTCCTTTAGTCTCTCGATTCCCATTTTAGATCCATTGCATTTTATCAAATTATTTATCATAGTCTTATACCTGCTTAGACTACGCAAAGGATGTTGCAAGGTATTAGTTATAATGTTCTCATTATTGAGCTTCTTCGTTTCAAGTGCCTTAGCATCCTGCAATTTTTTAGGCAGAGTCTGAGGTACATCAATAATCCTCGCAATATGAGTAAATCCTCCGAGGGATATAACATCACAAATTGCATTTAAGTAATATTTGTAAACTGCAATAGATTCCTCGATATTTGCAATTATCGTTACCTCATAAGCTTTTCCGGTATGATTGTAATAGTCAGAGAGACTTTGCACATTCAAAGCTGTAATATTCATTAGCTCGGTGTAACAACGGCACAAAGTTTCATAAACATTCGATTCCTGAGTTGCGGCGGCTTTCTTTTGAAAAGGTCTTATTATATTTTGGTAGGAGGATAATATTTCTTCTAGAAAGATCTGCTCGTTTATGAAGTCCTCTGATATTTTATTTGCTGCAGTTGTTAATGGATTAATTGCTGTGCAGCAACTGTATGGACCTGAACACAGAACTCGGCCCATGGAACTCCAGGAGAAGTCAGCCATGTTGGAAAGATTGAAAAATCCACATGATTCTGTTGAATTGGGTATGCTGAAAGTAGAAAGAAGGTTTTTAGACGATATGATTTTAATATTGTACTTGAAACAAAATAAATGAAAAATTTTAAGTACTTATCCTAAACGCATTTTTAGATCAAATACTCACCTTTCTCCATCAAGAGCGTAATTAAACCTTCCCAGAAAAACTAGCAGAGTAGAATGCATCAAAACAAATGTGTGTTCATTTCCAGCTGCCGTGTCCTTGACCCTCTCACTTCCAGTAGAATCCCCTGATTTCGAAATCTTTGCCGTGGAGAATATCTTTGGAGCACTTTGGCAAGAATTCCATTCATCAGTTGCTTGCTTGCAATTATTTCTACCCCAGGTGAAAACTCTACCATCTAGAGTTAATGCCACAATGTGAAATGATCCACAAGATACTTTCTGAACTCCAACCTGGGACAATTTCGTTACCAAAACAGGTTTAGGTCTCTTAACAGTATCGCCAGTTCCTAATTGTCCATGTTTCACATCACCCCAGGTCCAAAGTTCAGTGGACAACAAATTATTCCCTTCTCGAACAAGTAGATTAATTCTCTCATTCAATCCTTGCTGAGAGAGTTCATGTTCCGAAGATCCTGCACTGGAAGACCAGGGAAACTCCTCGCATCGCAAACTATGAATTAAACTACCCTGGGTTCGCTTGTGTCCTTCTTGAACGTGGTCATGATCACTACTACTCTCTTTATCATTAACGTCTGAGCTTCCACTCACGTGTCTAGACAAAGTTACAACTTTATCTCCTACTGTTTTGACTCCTTCATAAACTAAATTTGCCATATTTGAGACATTTTGCTTGATCAGATTCTTCGGGTTATCAGTGGCATCGACCTGTACTTCGTCCTTTCCACTTCCGTAAGATGAAACCCAAGACAATTGTCTAGTCAGAAATTGCTTAGCTGCTTCGGTATTAATGAACATGACATTCTTTTTTTCTGATTCGGAAATTTCTCCCACAGAATCCTTTCCATTTACTGAAGGTATGTGGAAATTTGTAGCGTTTTCGTTGTTTTTTACGCTGCAAATTAAAATATCGTCTTTGCTGGTGTTTGAGATAGCACTGAGAGAATTGGAAGATCGATCGCTGAATTGTTGAACGTGAAGACCCATGGGGTAGGTGTCCGAAGATGCGACACTGACGGGACTCACCATAACGCTGCTTAGGCATTGCGGACATGATTTTACAAAGACCTCTTCATCGAGTTCGTTTTCACTGTCTGTATCTTCCTTCAGGACTCGGCTTATCTTTCTTACTACGACTGCGTAGAAGTTAAAACCACAGGATAAGTTGTAGACAACGCGTCCTTCGAAAAATAGTACTTTCTTTGGTATTGTGGAGTTTATTTCTATCTCAGGGTGGCTTCCACTCGCCCAGAGTTGTCCGTTTTCTGTGACAAAAAGAGCTGAGTCGTCGTTCACTGCAATTGCCTTTACTTTTGACATATCGTTCTCCTGCTTGTACCTGAAAAAAAGAAAAAGAGATCAAATGGCAATTTTTTTTATCAATGTACCGTTATAAACTGTAAAAATTTGACTAAAAAACATAGTGACTCTTATATGTAATAAGAATAAACCAAAAGATCCCATTGAAATTGAACCTCGCTCTGCCGGCTCGGTCTTATGCGCATTGTGGCCCTTAGAGAGCTATAACCAAATATTCTTGATATTCCCAAGGCATGCTCTACGCTATATTTAAAAAATAAACTTAAAAGAATGAGGAAATAAATTAGGAAATGGTATATAAGTGTAAATGGTTACTGCATGCGAAGGCACAGAGTTGAGAGAGTACAAAAAATTTTTTTAAACTATAATAATATAATTTCGAGCGTGATCGACCAATGCAATCGAGTGCACCAAACCGACATTACCTGCAAAGTGCTACAATTCGAGTGGTAATATCCTA
>JAUESI010000038.1:9540541-9552674 GCA_032275145.1 Synergus laeviventris | reverse complement strand
GTGATTACATGTTTGTATGTTCTTAAAAGGTTTTACAATTAATAATTAATTAATTAGTGATTATTATTATTATTGTTTTTAATAATTATTATTGTTACGTTGACGTGACAATGGGCTAATTTTTTGCGGTAATAAAAAATATTCGGCTCTTTTATTTTTCGCAAAAAACGAAAATTTAGGTGGAGGTGCTGACACTGCTGACGGCTCGAACAGCTAGCACCTCCAGTATATAAAATCGTAAAAATTTAAAAATCCAATCAAATCTGATTTTCGGGCTATTTTCGGGCTCTTAAAATACCGAAAACGAAAAATTCGAAAAAACAAACCCCTACCTTTGATAACATACCCTCAATATTTAAAAATAATTTTTCTACATCAAACTAATTCGGAAAAAATACTTTAGAATTTAGGGCCTATTTTTGAGCTGTGGAAATATGCATAAATCAATTTCCCAAAATCTACACTTATCACTGAGAACCTCTCAATTTAAAAAAATACTTTTTTTTTTTGACAAGAATCCCGCATTTTTTTGTCTTGAGAATATTTATGTCCCTAAACTTGTTAAAAAGTGAAATGCAAAAGTGAGAAATGTGATTTGAGTTTTGCTAAACTATTGCCCATCGCAATATTTCGCATATTTCTGGTAGCGTCGTTTTTTCCGTGTTTTATTTTTAACATTAAATAATCTGGTTCACATTCAAAAAGTTTAATTTTTTCAATCAAACTTTTTGTCAGTTTTTATGAAAAATAGGTCGACACTCCTTGGTGCAATTTTTTACATGGAAGAAATTAATTATCGTAATTTTCCCTGACTGTCTTTAACTCTTGTGCAGGAAAAATGTTTCAAAATGTTTCGTTATCTTTTTCTTAAATCTGAAATACTTTTTAGTGAAAACTCCTAAGACAGTTTTAGAATTCTTTTCTGAAATGCACATGAGAATTTAAAAGAAGATAATTAAATATTTTGAAACCCTTTTCCTACCCAAAAGTTACACAGCCAAGGAAAATTTCGATAAAAAATTTCTTTCATGTAGTTTTCAATGGTAGAACCATAAGAAACCTAGGTTCGGAACACATGTGTTGAGCATCAGGCTAGACAGTGAACACTGAAGAGTGAACAACCATAAAGTTCTTTTACGACTTCTTTTCTGATAAACTTGTTTTACGACTACGGCCTCTCAAATATTTTCCATGGGAACATACAGCGGAAGAATGTTAAAATTTTCGAATTTGAGAAAAAAGGGTCTTTGGATAGTACTTTTCCATCGTCAGTTTCTAGTAAACCCTTGTGAAGTGCAGATTGAGTGTCTCTATTTTAACTGGGAATCCTATTTCAGCAGACTGATTTGTTTTAAACAATTTTTTTTTTAAATTGGAAGACTCAACAAATGAACGATTTTATTATAAAAAGTGTTGGGTTGAATTTTGACTTTAAAACTTGATTACTTAATTTTAACCAGCACATATTTGTGTTCGATATTTTCCGGCCTGTAGCATACTTTTTGAAAAATAGCGGTAGTACAGAGCGGAAAAATATAAATTTTAGGACGCAATGATGTACCTATAATATAAGCTAGACTTTGATAGAGAGTGGTATGTATAATTCAAAATTAATGGTGCCTGCGTGTCGCTAATCAGAACATTAATTCAATCGATCCCTCATTACATCGATTCCATTTTCCGCAAAAAGACTATTATTTTCTTTCAAGAGAAAACCGTCTCAAAAATAGTTAAATCCCTCTAAAACGTCGGAACTACCTTCATTCAACCCTTGCAATTAAAAAAAAAATTCGCGTAATTATCCTATGTGTCGATCTTGGATTAATTGCTTTATTTACGAAAAATGTACAGAGATTGGGTTGAGGGAACCAAAGGGGCCTTACATATAGATTTGTATTGATTGTATTTTAAACTATAGAAAAACGTTTTAAATATTGATTAATTTGCCTTGAAAATATTTTTGTATAAACGAAACCTCCAATTGTCTATTGATATTTTTAGTTGGAATAATATTTTTAGATAAATTAGAATTAGGAAAAAATATTTCGTTCATTTGAACGTTCAAACCTTTTGGTAAATTCTACTGATGTGTAGACCCAGACACCAGAATCATATTCCAATGGATGTCGGTTACGGATGTAACCTTATTGGAGATAAGCTTCAAAGGAGGGTTTTGTGGCCCTTTTCACGCAAGCGAAAGTTCTTTAGTATCATCGGTTTTGCGTTTTGTCGCGGACGTACATTTTTCTGCATTTTTAGGAATTAGTACAAAATTTCTCTCAATTTAATAAACAATGCACGAGGATATGGAGTCCGTCAAGTTCATTTTTGATGATTTGATTATTTGATTAGCCTTTATTCTAGATTTTTGTTCGAAATTTGTGTTAATTGATGTGTATTTTACTCATAATTTATCTTTTAAACGTTGACATTCAGTTCCTGAAATATAATTTGTAAATGCAAGTATCCAACACATTTTACACAAAACTTTATAGGTACTCAACCTTGACAATTTGAAAATATTAATTCTTATATCGATAATAATCTAATTATTTGTATATATTATACTTTGTCGCTTGATCTATCATTTGAGTAAAACCCGTTATTAGGTTCGATTCTCGGAATCGAATTTTTATATTTAATTTATTAATTTTAATATAATATTATATTTATTATAATATTTTTCATAACTGATGTTGGAGATGATTGTTCAACTTACCAAAAATTATTGTTTCTTGATTAACTTTTCATTTAAGAAATGCAATAACACAATATTTTAGATTACTTTTATTTATTGAGAAAATATTTTGAATTGTGCCGGCTTAGTTTTCAGTGTTTCTAAATAAGACATATGAAATAAATCCTTATGTCAATATGAATCATTAGTAGAAAACAGAGTCAATGTTGTGTAATGAATTATTGCTTGCCGGTAATAATTTATGAAGGCAATATTTCAAGTTTTAGAATTGAAAATAAAATGTGATAAGGGATAAAAGTAAAAATTGGTTTGCCTACTATATTTAAGAAAGTCGTGCAATAGTCGTTCTAAATTCTAACTCGTACTTTTCAATTTTACTAAGAACCGTGCAGAAATTTTCTCATTTATATAATTATATAATTAGGCATTTATCGGGCAACGATATATAGTAGTAATATCTCATTAATACCAGTGTTACATTTTGGTACTCCTATATAGTCTCCTACTATACTATCGAAGAATTTTCCTCTTTAAAACCAAAAAAAATTTTGTTTTCAATTTACTTAAAAATGTTGCAACTTTAAACATCTGGTGGAATACTTTGTTGAAAATATTTAGTATCATTAAAAATCGATGATCTCGACAGATTTTAAAAGATTTTTCAGAAGACTTAAAAGAAATTTAAAAAACTTTAAGTTGGTTCTAAAGATTTCAATGAAAGTCAAGAGATTTAAAGAGAATTCAAAAAAATTTCACATTAATTTTATGGATTTCAATAAATTCATAAAAACAAGATATTTAAAAGATTTTAATGAACCTATGGTTAAAATTTTTTTTTTTGTTTTTAAAATCACTTGAAATCTCTTGAAATCTCTTGAAATCTCTTCAAAATCTCTTAAAATCCTTTAATCTCTTGAAATTATGTAAACAAATTTTGTATTACTTTAAAATCTTAAAATTCCTCTGAAGTCTTTTGAAATTCTTTAAAAAAACTTCTTTTGAAACGACTTGGAATTTTTTGAAATTACTTTAAATTCCTTAAAACTCTTTAAAATTCCTTAAAATCAGATGCCACCTCTGATCTCGATTTTTAAATACATGCGACGAATAGAAATCCAACAAATGGGTGAAAAGAGATTGAGACTTGAGATTTCGGGATGGCGAGAAAATATTTTTCGATTTAATACTACCTCGTTTTTATATTCGGATTTTATTCTGTAATTAACTGGTTAAGTCATTAAATATTAAAAATAATGAATCCAAGAATAGTTTAATACATTCGATGGACTATTGGCCACTTTTGCCTACTTGGGGTATTTAGTAGTGAAAGCGTGTTGCGCCTTGTGGGGCTCCTTGCCAGTTTTCAGGTCAGGACCACATTAGAACCACGACAAACTGGCTAAAGATTAATATCTGCCGTTAAACCTGCAAGTGCTGCAATTTTAAATGGCTTTAGAAATTTTTCTAGAATCCTCATTCGTTAAAGTTGAAAGCCTAATTTTCCAATAATATAGATATTTCTATTTTAATTACCTTTATTATAACTTTAATTTAATAATAAGAGAGTTAAGCTAGTTAGAATTGTATATAAATTATAAGAATATATTCACAATTGCATACTTTGACAATCGCATATTTTCAAAAGATTTCAGATAAAAAAAAGGGGATAATTCCGTTTTGAAGCTTATGGTCGTTGCAACAACACAAATCAAGAATTGCAGATTTTTGTTGGTATGTAGAACCAAAACCTATTTCATAGAGAAAATAGGTTTTCGCAGTGTATATGCATTCCTCTTTATCGCTTTCTATCTTTCGTTAGTTCGTATTTGCACGTTATAGGTTACATCTTCCTTCTTTATCTGTTCTTCTTGTAACTAACCCGTTGCTACACTTGTTTCTCTATATAAAACCTGCATACCTTTTCGATACATTTTTCTCAAATTGTTTGTATCAAATAGAATACAATAAAATATAAAAAGCTTAAATACATCCGCGCCATATCTTCTATCTTCGAATAAGATTTACTTGCGAACTTTATTACCTCAATAGAAAGAGTGAGATAAGTTGAGTTATCACAAATTTAATTCTCTGTTTGGTGGAAGTTTTCATATTGGCCACGCATTCTACGTTGTGAAATTATACAACAATATTGTTAAACATTTTTGGTTAATTAAAAGAAGTAACTAATTCTTTGTTTGTATTTAAAGTGTGCGCTAAAGGTTTAACTTATAATTTTCTGGTTTGGTAGTGTATTCCTTTACTCTGTAGTTTGTAACTCTCTTCTCTCTAGTTTTGTTTGAAATATTTGCTTCTTTATAAAGATGAGTCTCCAGAGCTGGGCATAAAATTCATAGTACAAAGTACACACATAATATCGATACATACAATGCATTTGAAATTTTATATCGCAGAAAAACCAAATTCCAGATTTGTGTATTTTATTTGAAATATTTTGTATATACTTTCTGTAAGTCTTAAATTCATCATGTGTCATGTAAAATTCAACTATAAGGGTTTCAATATAAAAAATTTTTGTATTTAAAATGTTCAAAGATTCAAATTTTTAAGTTTAAAACTAGATGCCTTCAAAATTTCTAAAAATCCTTGAAAACCCTGAAATTTAAAAAAAATATGAATTGAAAAAGTTAAGTTTTGTTAACAATTTACTTGGAGAATGCTTAGAATTTTAAATGAACTTTTATACCAGTTTTGATGGTATTTCCCTTGAGATGTAAGTATTTAAAATACAATCTATGTACAGTGTGCACTTGAAAAATTTATTTATTTTTTTAAATATAACCCAGCTCTAAGTCTCCTACCCAGTTTAGAATAAAATCAGCAATCCACGTCTGGTGGTACAAAAATGATCTTTATTTCAGCGATAATTATATAGAGAAATGGAGAATCTGACTGAATATCTACGCCCTGGAGAACCCTTGTCTCAACGCCAGAGGACTGAGATAATAGACTCTTCTCTCACTAGAGAAGTTGAAGTAATCAATATTGTTGATTCTCTTTTTTTCTTCGTTAAATTAAGAGAAGAGTTAAGCATTTACCATGCTTTGAAAGAGTCGCTGCCAATTTTTTATGGACCTGGAGGTCAAGGATTTCGTCATCAACTTCGGCTTTACATGTTGCGACCATTTTTATACACAGTTGTAAATTATAATGGAATGTGGATTCGTTTCCTCGTCTTTACTGTAACTTTTGCTACCAAAACTGTCGTCGGAATGTCTGTAGATTTTGGAAAAGCTCTCACTTTGAATATGACGGAACACACTTTTTATCCGTTACATAGGCTTTTCGCTGCTTTGCCTTCACAAGCCTTACATTGCAAATTGTTTAATGTAACTCCAATCAATAGAAAAGCTTCGGCAAAGAAAGCAGTGGAAATTTTAAATACCATAACAGGCATCGACAAAAATTTAGGAGCTATTTTTGTTCAGTTAGAGTGGGGCAGTATTGATACTTACGAAATTATTCTTGTCGATATTACAAATGAAGAAAAACCGGTTTTCATTGTTGAAAAAATGTTAGAGGCTAGATGTGTCAAGATGGATGTGAAACTAAAGAGATATAGTAGAACCCTTTTGTGAGGGATTTAAGCTTCAATGATGTATCTCATCAAATGAGTGTTCTGGTCAAATGAGAACAAATTATATTTCAAATCTTTAGAAATTGTATACATTTTTTTTATAGAAATTTTCATAGAAATTTTCATAGACATTTCTTTCTCTTCGCAGTTATTTTGTGTGAATACTTTCTAGTTATTTTTTTTTCTTTAATGGTCGAAAAACGTCTGTTTTATTTATGAATTAGGACAAACTTCCGAAAAGGTGATATCCCCGATTTTCTTCGCACTTCGTATACTTATTTATTATGACGCGCTGATTACGAATATGATAGTGAAAATTGGCGCAAATTGGATTTTCATTGTGAAATCATCAAAAACTCATAAAAATGATGGTTTTTTGACTTTATAACAAGTCAATATGCAAAATTTCACAAAATGCTTGAAGGAGTGGGTGACAGATAAAACAGGTATTGCAAAGGGGGTCGGTGTGCTTGAAAGAGTGGTGGATGACATATTTAAAAATTTGAAAAAAAACGTACAAAATAAAATCTAAAAAAAAAAATAAGCTCTTCAAAATAATCCAACCTTCTCGCGGTGAAGAGCGTGAGTAGGCAATAAGCCGAAACTAATGGGTTTACCACTGTTCTTCTGGGAAACTATCATTCCTATAAATATTCGTAATCAACGCGTCAAAATACATTAGTATAATACGAAGTGCGAAGAAAATCGGACATATCACCTTTTCGGAAGTACACACAATGAAATATTGTTAAGGTCGCTCCCTTCGTTTCGTTGAAACCAAATCTAATGTTTAGATTAATAGTTACATTTTTTTATGAATTTATATTCCAATGAATATATTAATTAAAAAATGTACGTTTCAATGAGTAGAATTTACATGCATCGTAAATTAAATTAGTCAATTAGAATTGAAGTGGTGTGAAAAAATCGTAAGAGAACGTTTTATGAGAGTTGGTAATAATAAGACGCTTATGTAATTAAAATAGACTAGGTATTCGGTTAGATTTCCTAAGTACCTTATGTATTTACATTCAGTGGACTTGAAGTACTATGTATTTGTATATTATTTATTCTTAAGCTTAGGTATATTTTTATGTTTTATAATAGAAATATTCATTTAATAACTTTTTTTTATTACTTGAGTACTATTGTTATTTATTATTTATTACTTCATTACTATTGTTTTCAAAGAGAACTTTAGTTTATAGCACTTATGTTCTAACTGCGAGGCGTTTTTTCAAGCTGCTAACTTTTATTATTATTTTTGTTTTGGAAGATTTTAAGTAAGATAGAAGATATAGCGTAGACCTTGAAAAGAATTACATATAAGTATATCTTCTAAGCTATTCTACAAGACTGTAAATATTTTATAAGGAAAGTGAACGTGAATTGTAATAAATTTCTTTTCGATCAGAAATATTCATTCCTTACCAGACAAATTATTTCTCTCGTTTATTAGAAATGCATCAGGGATAAATTTTAGGATAATATTCAGGGTAATGTCATCGAAGGTTCTGCCAAGACTTTCTGGCAAGCGAAATTTTTTCCATCTTCAGTGTCGATAGAAATTAGCTTTCCTTTAAAAGGGAATCCATGGACTGCAATCTAAAACTTCTGTTCCTTCCATGGTTGTGATACATCACACGAATTAATTCTCGTGCAAACTTTATTAGGAGAGGGAATTTGCATATTATAGGATAGCAAGAGATGAGAATTCACGCTTCTTTGACAAAAATACTGAATTCTGTAATATTACGAGATCTAATTTGAATAGTTATTACTAATTATAATTCATACATAGTTATTTGAAATTAAATTTTTTATTTATTAATAGGAAAGGCTTATGCGTTTAGTTTTCCTTTTTTTATTTATTAATTATTTGTGATATTGTTTCTTAATTTCGAATATGTGTAATGTTTAAATTAGATATTCTAGAATAATACCACTATTCTGAGGTTAGATACGTCTAATTATAGTTATTTGCGAATCTGCAAGTCAGTAGATAGGGGATACGTAAAGGGTTTTGCTGCATCTGCGAATTCGGTAAGACTATATACCGAATCGACTTAGCGAAGGATGGTGATGTTTAATCTACCTTCATTATTATTATTGATGTAACTGTTGAATTTTGGCTAGGCGAGATAAGTGGATAAGTTTTTTTTTGGAATATAGGCTTTGTGCTTAAAAGCAGATATAGTGGTTCCACTATTTTGTATTAATTATAATTGACACAAATTGTCATAAAAGTAAATTGGAAGTCATTCTCCTTTAAGTTAATCATAATTTTTAATCAGTAAATTTCCCTAAGAGTAGTTTTCTTATTAATCTTATAAGTGAAACTGAAAAAATGTCTCAGACTTTATAAACAATGCAAATATCCACTCGGGTAAAGTAGTTTCCTAGGTGAAATAATATATTTGCTACATTGTCAGGATGAGAGTTTCGGAAAAAAGTTGAGCCTCTCTAGTCTCTCTACGTGCTGTATGCATTCTGAGACTGTTCTGGAACACAAAGCTTCATGAGTCCTTGATATCCAAAGCTGGCGAGCTTCGGTTAAGCGGGCGGTAAATTTAAGCTCGAGGTAAGAAAAGAGTGGAAAAATCGTCCCCGCATAAATTTTCACGTCCTTTCGATTCGCCTTCAGGTTGCGATAAATCCGCGTCTCATAAATAAGAGAACAAGAGTCTTTCGCTCTCTGTCTTTCTCGCACACTTTACACACAAGATACATATTGCTCCACTCGTACTAGGAGCTGGGGGGGGGGGAGTTTTGTGAACATAAACCTCCAATCGCGAACGCAATGGTGCGAAAGGAACGCTTTTTCAACGCTAAACGACGATAAGTGAGCTATGTATTCATGACTAGCACGGGAAATCGCCAATTTTACTCGAATCTAATTTATGTCCGATTATATATACCATATATATATATATATATATATATAGGAAGTTGAATTTAGAGATTGTCAATTTATCAATGGTCATATCCACCCCATTACTGTTTATTTTATGTTCTTACATGAATTCTTATATAATTCATGGGATTTCATGTGATTTTAGGTTTTTCAAGGTGTTATACAATTTTATTTTTAAAAAATTTCAAGAAGTAATGTCTCATTAACATCAGTATTCCCACCTTAAAATAATGTAATAAAACTGAGATACTGTTGTAATGAAACATGGCATTTCATTTCATGGTTTTCCACTTCAAACCCAAACATCCGGAAAAAATAGGAAATTCCTAACATTTTTCTTTTTAAATTATTTCAAAATCTTGCAACTTTAAAAAATTGTTGTAATACTTTAGAATCATTTGAAATCTCTGAAATTCTTAAATTTTGTCGTACTCTTTTAAAATACTTTGAAATTGTTTAGTGTCATTAAAAATTTCTTGAATTTCGATGATCTCAAAAGATTTTAACAGATATTCCAAAAGACTTGGAAGAAAATAAGAAGAATTTAAAAAGATGTATGTTTTGAAATTTTAGAATCTTGAAACTCTTTTAAATTTTTTCAGATATCTTCAAATCACTTGAAATCTTGCAAATTTTCTTGAAATAATTTTAAATTCTCTAGAATCACTTGAAATCTCTTGAAATCCCCTTAATTTTCTTAAAATCACTGCAAATCTTTTGAAAGTTCTTAAAAATTCTTTAATATCATTTAAAATCTCTTGAAGTATTTAACAAAATTTTTTTATTGCTTTAATATCTTACAACTCTCCTGAAGTCTTTTGAAATTCTTCAAAAACTTGTTATATTTCTGGGTTTTTGGCAATTTTTGTAGTCCCGGGTTTAGGTAGGATGATGTGAGGCGATACAAGAATGAATTCTCGCAGAGTAGGAAAGAGAGGCAAGAATAAATTCTTGCGGAATCTTACTGGGGAAAGGTGAAGGGTCCGTTGAGTGAAAACACGAGGGATGTTTTTCTGATCTTTTATTCTTTAAGGTTTACATGGCCAACTTTCGGGAGGTGGTTTTTTGAGGAGAGTTTCTATACTCTGAAAGTTTACTCGCCTGCGACTCTCTGAAACCTCGAAAGATGCGTCCTTTTATAGGCCGTCCCACCCCTATGAAAGTGTCATGGAAGGGGTGCGCCTCTCCTTCAACTTTCCCTTGCCAAAAAATCTTCTAAAATCTCGTAGATCGTAAAAGATTTCTTTAGCAGTGGAGTGTTTTGGTCCTATGCGCGTACTGAGGTCTGCGAGAGAGATGGGGCTCCATGCGAGGGAGCGAGAAAAGGTCCAGTCTGCTGGAACGTTTTCTTTGTCGCACTTTAATTTTTTTTATTACGCTCGTTGTAGGTCAGGATTTCTCTTTCGTGCGTGGCAAAATTTCCAACGAAGCGTCGTTATAGAAAAACGAAAGTATTTTCGAGGATCGAAAATCTTTCGCTTTTCTTGTACTTGACTCTTGGAGAGATTTCATCAATCTCTAATTATCGGCACTCAACTGGTACTGCGGTATGTTAGGTTTTATCACGGGGTGCACTTGGGGTTCACTTGATGATTAGTGTTTAGATTCAAAGATGCACTTCTAGACTGACTGTTTAGGCTCACTGCAGGCTGTTGCTTCTGTGTTTATATATTCTTTTTAGGCGCTTGGCTAGTATCGGTGTAACCTCTCCAGAGCAGTATTAGTGTAGAACTTCCATCTGGTCCTAACTCTCTAGGGCAATTTGGTAAGAGTGTAGGAATACACGTTTTCATGGTATTGGTGAGTCTTATAGGGTAACTTCTATAGTGACGCCCTTATTTTTAGATATTTTGATGGTGTGCGTATCACAGATGAACCCAGAGACTATGCCAACCGGGTTAGTGTTATTGTCAGGAAAACCTCTCAAAAACCAGCTTTGGCCCCGCCAGAACCCCATCCAAATTTCTGCACGGGAATCTGTTAATTGAAATCAGAAGTTAACAAGACTTTAAAAATTTCCATTTACTTGGATTCCCTGTTTGAAATATGTTTGAATAGGTTTGCAAAATCGTCACAACTAAATTTAATTCAGTCTTCTCGTAGAAAATAGTGCAGTATAAATTGTCGAAGGAATTGTGTAACTATAAGAACTGATGAGAGGTTAGCCGTCGGTAGTGAACGTAGTGAGAGAAAAGGAGAATAGCGTAACCCGACCCTCTATTAATTCGAGCATCCCAAGTAAAGATAGACTAACGCCCTCGACTCACGCCCCATGCGCGAGTAATTGTTAGTAGTAGCGATATATCTTAGATTCAGGTATGTGAGAATAACAACCATCTACGTGAATTCGCAGGTTTAGGCGGGGAAGAAGGATGCTTAATTAAATGTTCACGTTAATTGCTACGACTTTGCGTCAACCTATCAACCTTCGCCTACTCGGCGGAGGCTTCCCAGTTCCTAGCTTTCAAGTATCTGTGCATGCCTTCTTGCCTCATAATAACATTATCAGAATGCACGATTGCACAATGCACATGGTTCAAGTAGGTGTCCTGACAAAAGAAACAAAGCTAGGCTCTATATGAAAACAATGTCTGCACTTTTGGTCGTATAATTAATTTAAAAATTTGATTCAAATTTAGCAAAGCTAAATTCAGCTGGATTTTCATTTCAATGTATTTTTTATTTATTTATTGATTTTTAATGGAATCTCTCCTATATAGAATGTTTCAAATTGAAGGAGATTTTAGTATATATGGTACATTGTATATACTAGCTTTAATTATTGTTCTATAAACTCTGCAACTATGAATATTTCAGTGAACTTATGGATTTGTACAATAAATCCATGAACATATTGATACAGCAATTTAGTAAATTTATAATTCAAACGGTATTACCATTTTGCAAAGTACAACTCAAATTTACG
>JAUESI010000038.1:9499770-9527805 GCA_032275145.1 Synergus laeviventris | reverse complement strand
TAGAAAACGTAGAAAACGTAGAAAACGTAGAAAATGTCCTCTGCAGTGCGCATTATAATGTGCACGTGATCAGGGTTCTCTTTTCTATTAAATCCTGTGATTCTAAATTGAATGATTCACTTATTGACACTCCAGTTCGCCATCAGCGCTCGTGTAGAGCGGAATGATTACTTATCCAACACGTTTCTATTAACTCCATTTCAGCCGTATTTCAACAGTTTCAATTTGTACAATTGTGTATTCCTACCATTATTTATTCTCGTTTATACTCTTATGAAAAAAGATAGATTTACAATCTGACGTTTCATAACCATAAAAAATTACAATGCAAATATCTAAATTGCGAGATTCCTGGATATCATGAGTTCGTTAGAAAAGGACCATTCAATTTAAAATGATTAGACTTTATTTAGGTACATGTTTTAAAGAATAGCAGCAGGTCTTTGATAGTTAAATAATCTTCTAATTATGGGTTTAAACTCACGAAATGCGGCTTACCACTAAAACTATAGGTTCTAATGGTTTCAAGGAAATGGCATCGTGCCTGTAATTTGCCATGCACAAGATTCGTATCAGCGATATCTGCTGTGTCTCTACTCAAATCAGAATCCTAGAATTAAAGGATGTTCATAAATTGCTCGAAGAACAATCAATTAGACATATTACTAATGGGTATTTTGAATTAGATTGGAAAACATCTTTCTGATAAAAATTATAAGAAATCTACATTTTGTCATATAATAGTTAATCTACAGTAGAAAAGCATAGTGTGTAATGTAGTTTTCTGTATTATACATGAGACTCATTTTTTCTCGAGTAATATGCAATAAGACATTTTTTCCTGAAGTTGAGTATTCCGTATCTCGGTTTAGCCAAGTTTTATTGCCCATGCAAAGGGGTGATAAAACGCATTTTAAGGACATTTCCGTCTTATAGATCTGAGTATTCACATTATACGAGCATTCTCTGAAATATAGAGCACAACACAGCTGCATTCTTACTTCCAGTTTCTTTCTGTTTCTCTTGGACAAGTGGCATTATTGCAACCACTTGCGAATAATTTTCTACTATGTTGGCAATTTTATTGTCAGAATTCTTCCTTCCTTCCTCGTGAGTTTATACTCAAGTACGTTACAGGTGTTGCCGTAGAAGGGCGCTATGCAGTAAATTCGTAAAGTTGCCGGTAAAGGATTCCTGAATACGAAATGAGTCTTTGGCACGGTTCGCGGTGCCTTGGTAGTTACTTTCTTCGTGTGAGGAAGTTAAATGAGCCTTTGATATCGCTCAGGTCTCTGATCTCAAATATCAAATGCAAAAGTGTAATTAAGTATAAATGCGTTTGAGTCATTTAAAATTGTAGGGGGTACTGTAAAGAATTTAAAGAATAGTCTTTAGTTGATTTTGTTGTCATTTTGTTGTCATTGTCATTGAAGTTTTTTAATTTTCTTTAGATCTGACGCAATCTAATGACAGGACAATCCGAAGAAAAAGTGGCCCCTGCAATGTCCCTGGTCTTTGGAGAAGTCTAAAGAAGAAAAGGGATCTCTAGGGACCGGCCTGAAGACATCATGCTGCCATCGTTTCGACGAGGGACGGTTATAATGGTAAGTACATTTTTGAATCCCTCCGGTTTCCAACCATGTCAGGGATGAATGGTCCGAACTGGCACGGAAACCGGTTGTATTTATACATAAAAATCGCACAGTGACAGCTAATTAAATTTTACTCTTTAATTAGAAAGTGGATATTCGTCAGTTTTGTATTTTTGACAGCTTAGGAATCGTCCTTTCTTGGTTCGAGAGAAAATATTTCTTTTTCTAATTTCGATTAATCTACATTTAAAAACAAGGGTTTAAGTTCAATTTCGAGCATGGCCTGCGATAGCCTTGACCCCCAGACCCCCCCAACTCGCACGCCCCTCTCTCGTCGACTCCTCGGCCCCTTTTATTCCCAAATGTGGTCAGCGGCAATTTTAGGTTTTAGGAAAGACTTAAACCCAAGAGTTAAGTGTATTTGAGAATTAATCACATGTAATGTCACAAATCTATTTAATTTGTTTTTAAACCCAAGAAAGGAACGGGGAAACTGTGTATCGAAGAAGGTCGAGTATGTTCTTTCTGTAATTCTAATTAATTTATTCTTCTATGCACAGAAAACCCGAAGATTCATTTTTGTACTTCATATTTTTTATAACTTGCATTTGAATATTTCATAATTATTTGTTTCAATTTCACTTTTAATTGAAATATTTTAATTTCATATTTTTTTTAATTTTAATTTTTAATCAAATTTGAAATGAAATTTTTTATCGTCAAATCACCAGACGAATTTTAATCTTAATTTAAGTTTTTTGAATTCCATTTGAAATTAATTTATAGTTTGAAACTAAAAGAGGAAAAATGATACATTCATGATTTTTTTTTAATAATTATAATAATTTAGACTAGGATATCTATATGTAATCACTAATCTATATATTTTTGGAGTACACCGTTTTATTTCAATCAAGATAGTCTTGAATTTTTCTACCAAAACATTAAAATTATAAATCCATTGTAAATTATTTAAAATTCAAATAGTTTAAATTTGTATAAATTGGAAGCCTCAACAGTTGAATAATTTGTTTAATATGAATTGTTTTGGATTTCAGATAGCTAAATTTTTTTATTTTGAAGATTAGAAGTTTAGAATTTTAATTTAGAATTTCAATTTCTTATATTATATATTGGAAAATCAAATTAACTTCAAGTACTTTTTGTTAGATAAATTTATTGTAGCTATAAAATTTGTGGTTGTGAATTCGATTTTTCATTAATTTATATCATATTTGATATCACTCAATCTATTCATCCTTATTCCCCGGATCATTAGTAAAATGAAAGAGGAACGGAGTATTTCCAATTCATTTGAAAAATGAAATGAAAATTTAGAATTGAGTATTTTTAACTGAAAATTGAAACTGAAAATAAAGGTGAAATCGAACCACTTTTCGTTTGGCAAGCTTCTTAAGTAATTCATTGATTATATTATTTATTTTTAAAATACTAACAGAAATGGTTACAATTTTCAATTGTGTATTAATGAAGTTTGGTTTGGAATAATTCAAATTAATAATTGTTCAGCATCGAAAGCTTCAGGTTTTTCGTTCGGAAAAGCCGAGAAATGATTAAAATGTTCTTTTAGAAAATCGCTAGATACCCTGAAAAATAAAAATTGACATAGTATTATATTTAAAAATTGAAAAAAACCGGTGTGCGATTTAAGGTTTTTTTTTAATTTTATTTGCATGTATGAATGTGAAAAATGCCATATAATGTGGCTTCTAAGTTCAGGTGCAGGATACGTCCCGGGAAGTATCCCTAGGTTAGACGTTTTCGCACCGGGGCGGTGTGAGTGAGAACCGTGGAGTGATTGTGTTGGAGTGAGTGTGTTTTTTCATTTAGATATAGCTAGGAAGGCAGGTAATTTATCCTGGTGTGAATCTTTATGCTTATAGGTAGGTAGTATTGGGACTTAATATCTTTGAATTTACATGAAGATATTTTTTCCTATGATTTTTGGTATAATTTTTTTTACCAATTATCCTTTTAACATCGCGGAATGTGCTCGAGGTAAAAGTCTGGGGAATATTTTCATACAGACGATTGATAGAAATCGAGCGCAAATCGAATTCGTAGGTGGCAATTGCCAGAAGAAAGAAGAGGCTATATGCCGAAGAGCCCCAAAGTTGAAGAGGGGAACTTCTATTAAGAGTCATTTATTTTCGAATGAATGGTTCTTGATAGCTTTTATCCACGTCACTGTGTTGATTTTTCTCATTATATAGTTGTATTTTTTGTTCAATTTAATTGATTGTATTTGAATTTGTGTAAATGGAAATCCACAAAATACGTGATACTTTTTTTTAAACAATTTATTTTTGCACCCCTTAAAATTTTGAAATAATATTGAAATTTTCGAATAGCTCTATAATTCTAGTCAATATTGCTTAAAAATATTAAAAACTTACAGTATTTTGTTTCTTGCTCCTTGTTTTATAGACAATTAGTGTTATATTTATAAATTAAAGAATAGTAATAATAAAAGTAATAGTAAATATATAAAGTAATAATAATTTAAAGAAATAAGTGATTTTATTAAAACATTCCTATTACAATTTATTTTGATTATCAACATTACGTGATAAACGGCTTTTAAATCCTTCCATGAGAATTACGTATTTGTGGATAACTCCTTACTGAATTCTTATAGAAATGTGCTAAGCTTTTCCAGGATCGTCCGAAGAATATCCCTTCATATGTTCAGGAGAGTTCAACAAAATCAAAAGGTGTGTTAAATATTAATTATATAATTTTTAAATTTAATTTAGAAAAGTATTGATCTGCTGGATGAATTAGCAGATTTTTCTGGTTGTTTTTACTGAAGTAGTTTTGAATGCGAATAAAATTCGTTTATTAAAAAAAGTTGTAACTTTTTCAGATTTCTCTTTCACAAAGCTCTGAAAAATTTAATAACTATTCGTGCAAATATCGAAGTATGTTTCCGTAACTCCATAAATTTTGTTGCAGGATGCATTATAGAATTTTTAATTTTTAATTAAAAAATATTTTTTCGATAACTTTTTTCATGTTTGTATTTAACTCTCTTCAACTTTTATTAATCCATAAAATCGCAATAGAGTATCTGAATGTTCTGCTTGCGTATTTTTCCGTCTGATCATCAAACACGGATTGGGTCAAACTGATTCTAAAAAAATCCGATATTGTTACTTCTTTGTGTAATCTGAACACAACTGTACAGTTTCAAAATCCAATCCTCCCTGCGTATGTAAATTTCTTGTTTTAACTTGGTTTGTCTATTTTTCCTAAAACTTTATCCCCTAGACTCCAGTTGTCGTTATAAACAATGACACATTCGCAGCCACAATCACTTCTCTCTGTCGAGTTTTTTGAACAAATCGACTTATTTTGATATGTGTGGAAATTTGTAAAAGAGGAAAAAATGCACATTGTTATACTTTCATTCATCGTAAAAAAATATTTAATCACGCATATTTTTTAGTTTGATTTAAAAAAATCCTTTGCTTAGTGAATTCTTGAATAAAAAGGTGTCTTTTTGGATATTTGGTATGATGAATTCGATTTGTGTGATTGAATTTACAAAGCAGAATCCAGCTTTGACATATTTTCGCTCTTATGAGTCGTAGTACTATTAGTATGGTAGAAAGCAGGAATTTTTTCCAGCAACTTATTTTCTCGGTTGAATACGCAAAGTTCTTTGAATTTCTTAGCAAGCTGCTATGATCGTTCGCACGAACTTTAAAACGTGCTTATAAAAAAAGTAGGTCATCTTTTTAGTATACTGATGCGGAGGTAAAAATTCACATACAGGATATAACAGAGATCGAGCTTTTCAAGCATGCATTACTTAACATCGTGGAGAAATATATTCCATATAATGCATGTCGAAGTTAAATATATATCAGTCATAAATAAATCTTTTCCTCGAGAATTCTTCTCTTCAAGAACAATCTTTGAATTCTTTTGATATTGTGATCAGTACAATACTAACGACATTGAAAAAGGACAAAATTTATGATTTTCAAGTTTTCATTTATTCTATTTCTGGTTCAGCATAAGCAAGTCCAAGGAATTTAAAGTATATTCTCATAATCCATAAACAACCAGCTGCTAAAAATTTATCAAGTTTATCAGCGTAATAGTAATGATAGTATCTAAATAAGTAAAACCTATATTTTATTGTGCCCCAGGTGGAAAAATCTTCTTGTAGACGTAGTTTAGGGGGGTCCTCTATTTTTTCTGCTACTTCTGTTGATGTATCCTCATCTTCCTGATTCTCTGGTATTTCTTCTCTAAGCTTGGAATTCACTTCTTCCGTCGTCTCAGGTTTTTCTTTTCCTGCAGACACGTGATGAATTTATAAGATTATTAATTCTATAGTTTTCTCTGGTGAACAATTTTGCTAAATTGATGTTATCGTCATTAATAAATCAGGGACCTTAATCAGGCTGGGTAAATTACTTTCTACATTGCCTTCTAAAAGAGTTGCTTACCTTTTCTGTGATTGAGTTGAGAGTCAATTCTTTCTACCGACTCCATCTTTGATCAAAAATCATGTGTTGATTGGCTACAAAGAAATAATCAAATTATCTTCATTATTCAATTTACGATTGTTAAAAGTGGTTTTTACCTCTCAAAATACACATATAGATTTGAAAGTAAATATAAATATAGGTTTGAAATTTTTGATTGTGGTCAATGAAACATGAGAATTTTCATCTAACCGTGCGTGACTCGAGTACAGCTGTAAGGATTGGTTCCGAGGAGCTTGCAAGCTGAATTTACTTTTCTATTTTGTCGTTCTATTTAATCTGTACATACTTCTAAGCCGAAACTATCACTTATATACTCTCAGCTATTACGTGTCCAATAAAAATACACATTCTAAAAACTATGTTTTCGCGGTATTGTAGAGTATAATGCGCATAATATTTCTTCTCGGGATTTAAAATTAACAAATTGAAGAATGTTTTGAATTTTCAAAAAATCCTCGTTTTCGAGCATTCTATAAAAGTATTTTTTAAAACTTTTATTTGTTTTTATTTCAATAGCGTATGAGAAAAAAAATCATTAAAATTCATGACTGCAATTTCACATTATATCACTGCAATTTGATGCGCGCGGCAACGCGGAAAGTTGTAAAACTCGCACTGAAACCAGTTTTTCGATTAAAGCAGTTGCGTTAAACTTGTGCTACAATACCATGTGACATTCTCAGTTATCAGTTATATTACAAAGCAGGCTTGAAAATGGTAAATAAAAATAAAATCCTCGGTTTAGAAACAAGATCTACTTTCACCTGATAATACAGTACATATATAATTTGAAAGATAAGAGGTGTCTATTTTAATGACAATATCAATTGTCATTAAAATAATATAAACACGAACAAATTATCTCTTCGATTCTCGCAAATGTGTTATACGTGTATTCCATATGTTACATTTTATCTCTATTTTACACACATTGTTTACTCACGTCCCTGTTAATCACGCAGTCTAATTTTTTAGCACTGAGATATATATAATGATAAATTGATAGATGATTAAATTATCACTTCTGTTAACAAATGTGGTACCTGGGGCGCGTTGGAGATTCAAATAATGTGCTGACTTGCGAGAGACTCGAAATACGAATTACGTCTGGATTGTTCAAACTACAGCTGTTATAGCTCAACATATGCTTGTGTTGTTGACTAGAAGGCTTTAGAATGCACAAGTGTGATTCGTTGAGAAGGGGAAGACCAACGTAACCGGCAAGTGTTGGAGGTCGATGGAAACGATAAAAGCTTCACATTACTTAGCCTTTCGATAGCCATTACTCTATGCGTGCTATCGAACTCGTTAATTTTTTATACTGGGGATTGTCCGTCAGTTAGTGAACAAACGAGCGAGAGGGACGAAATTTCAGAGATACTGTAAATCTTGATAATATCCTCGTTTGTTTAATTCCGCATGCAAAAATCTCTCGGATAACGAAATTTAAAAGCTACAGAGAGCAAACATTTCGCTCCAGATTTAAGTTTCTCTAATGATAATCCAAAAACTGATAGTTAAAAAAAAGGCCCATTTTTATGAAAAATTAAATTATCCCTGTAAATGAAGTTTCTCCTTTCTAAGATTCCTTTCTTGAATGTTTCCTGGGAGCAGGTCGTTAACGCAAGCCATTTCCCTCACAGAACTGAAGATGAAAAGTAAAGAAAGGAAAATAAGTTCTGATCAGAAGGTAGGAGGAAATGAAGACGGGAGTAATCAGAAGAAGAGAAAGGAAGACTCTTCGAATCAAGGGGTAGCAAAAAGGGCGTTGCCGCTGAAACAACCGCTGATGTAAATCAGCGGTTAATAACGGCATCTATTCCCAACGAATAGGAGGCTGCATTTCGAATAAGGGTGCAAAATAGACAAAAAGACGAGGCTAAATCTACGAGAGAAAGGTGGATCGCATTCAGTGTGAATGTCGTACACGAATTATTTATTCTCCTACTTCGCCAAAAATTACGTATACTTTAGTTTTCACCTTTCCCCTAATTTATTTATTATCTTAAGAACATAAATTATTATTTCTTAGCGTTAATATTTTAGGGCTTGCAATCTTCTCTTTTATTCTATTGCTCGAGACGTTTGGCTTACAGTTTTATATTGAGAATTCTAGTTCTTATCACAAAAATTAAGTATTCCTAGCACGAATGTATCTTTTTTCTTCTTGGATCTTATTTTTTCCCAAGTGGACATGGTGGTGCGGCTAATTGGATTGGAAACCTGACTTAAATTCCTTGGATTCTAAATGGATTGAATTTGGGAATGGGGTGGATCTGATTAATTATTTGAGTGGTCAAAAAACAAGAAGAGACATTTCAGGCTTCAGTTCATATTGTGGGGAAACATATTAGGGGAAACTTGGAAATCTTTAATAGAAATACATATATATTATATAGGTCAATTTTATCAGTCACCACTGTTGAAAAAAAGCATACATTGCTTTTTTTTTATTTTTAGTTTAGATTACCGCTTATCATTATGCGCGAACATAATAATAAAAAATGTATGAAATGAAATGATCAGACTTTGAGAATTTAAAGTAAAAAATAAGAGGTAAATTTACGATCGTAAAATAAAAAATAGCGCGAGTAGAGTTAAATCACTTCTTTTCTATTCTATGTTATCGGTCTTCAACCACCATAAAAATGTTTCTTTTCTCAGAATGAAGCTCTTCCTTTTTTTTTTTTTTTAATTTGACGCAAGCAAAAATACTAAAAAAATAATGTGCTGGTTGTAGGAGACGCATTTACGTCCACTGTAAAATTTGTCGTTCGACATCACATGGTTCAATCAATATCAGTTTCATGGTGAAAGATACAGTTCAGAATGAACGAGATAAACGTGAAACTTCCAAACTGACAAGCAATTAACGGGTGTACGATTTCAAGTTATTGGAAATGACCACAACGCAATAAGTTACTATTTTTTTTATCTTGAGATCTGTAGATTTCCGGCAATGCATTCCAGCAATCAAGTAATGGCCATCAGAATTTTTTTCCCATTTGTTTCAAACAAATTGACACTGACAGTATATCTGCTGGAAAATATTTTAAAATTAAGAATCAGTTCATAAATGGTTTTGCCAACCAATTAAAAATATTTAGAACTACTATTCTGAATAAATTCCAAGTTTTGAAACCTAGAAAGGAAAAAAAGTTAAAAGTCCGAGAAAAACGTTTGGAAGATTGCGTGTTCATTTCTTAAACTATTTTTGCGAATTCGTTTGCAAAATTGCAGTTGAAGAATTTCTCATGGAGATTCGAATATTTGAAAGAGCGAAGGAAACTTATTTTCTGAAGAAGAATGTTGATATTTCTTACTAATACTCTCCAGCTTACCATAATTGAGAGATATCCAGCTACTTCTCACGATAATTACTTAAATCAATTTTATATACACACTTGAATGAAGAGCAAGAAATTCTTTATAGGAGATCCAATGAGATGGAAATTTCAAATGCAGACGTTACGGAATCTCTCGTTGGAAAAGACTGATCATTGTCTTTTTTGTCCCCTGTTTTTTTTTACATTTACGGCTTTTGATGAGCAAAAAAGACAGACAACCAATGGTCCGCTGGCCATTTCAAAGAATTTCAAGGAATTATCAAAAAAATCGATATTTCACAGAATCTCAAGAAGTTTTGAAAAATAAAAAAATATTTATTGATATTTTTGGTATTACAAGGAGTTCCAAACAATTTAATGGATTTCATGCTGTGTCACCTAAATTTCTAGCTGAGTTAACTAAATATCTATAGCTATTTGAGCTAGATTTTTACATCTAGAAATAATTGAGGGAAATTTCTAGATGGCAAACTAAAACAGCTTATAGATATATAGGCAACACAGACAGCTAGAAATTTAGGTACCACAGCTGTATTTTTTTGGACGACGATATCCAGATTCGAAGTGATATGATTCTATTTTAATTTTTATTTCTACGTTGCAAAAAAAAGTCAGCTACTTGTTAAGGCAGTATTTTTTTTTGTTTTTCACTGTCATTTTGTTAGTTTTGCATGTATATCAGAAATCATAGTTTAGCCAGTAGATATATGTATACAGATCTGCCAAGTTATCGAATAAATAATACACAAATGCTTATTGAAATTAGAAATATCTTTATGAAAGCATGGGGTATTAGTGTTGGGATTTAAGATGGAAATGTTTAATTAGAATTGTGAGAAATGAAATGGATTGGGTTGTTGGTACCGAATGTGCGCTTCCTCTCTGTCAGGTGTCAATCATTCTTTTAAACAAACAGATTCATGAATTACGGTTCCTCAGAGTTTAATAACTTTTAGAAAATAGAAATAAATAAATAAAATACCTGTAGTGTTAATTGGCGTGTTGAATTGAAGTATCTTCAGGTTCGATCTCCGGAGGATTCAATCAGAGTCAGAGTTAGAGTAGAAATTGAATATTCTAAGTCCTACTTCGACTTAGAGTTTGAATTTGAAATAAAAAATTGATGGAAATATTCTAACAAAGAACTCTAAGTAGGTTTCCTCCTCCGATTTTCTTTGTTTTCGCATATGTGTAGTACTCAAAAAACTAAGCGGCACGTATTTTTTCTTACGTGCCCAAAGTAGTTTTTAGGCGGTAAAAACCGTCCCCGAATAGTGCAATACCAAATACCCATTTAATTGTTTCACATATAATAACAGAATCTTTCACAACCAAACCAACTCGAATAATGTCCTCACAATGAAAGATGAATCATGTGATTTTCTGAATTTAAATTAACAAATTTTTGGGGTGTAAACTACACCACAATAATTTTTAATTATATAAAAAGTTTACAAATGGGCAAGATTTCAACTAAAAAAATCTGGAAAAAATATATATTGCACGCGATAATAAAATAAAGTTTACTTGTTTTTTCATTTTCATAAGAAATTAATTTATAAGGGGCAACCGCCCTTAACTACATTTTATTATATTTCTTCAATATGAAGTAAGTTTCGCATGCAAAACATAGCAGAAAAATTACTTCGCGAACAGGGTTTAAAAATGTAAATTTCTCAAATTAGTCAACAAATTTTATGGGGGTAAACTACCCCAAAATAAGTTACGATTTCATTTTTAACTAATGGAGAACGTTGCATTGATTAAGCGTCCCACTTATCTTAAAAAATACATTGAAAATACGAAAACACGAGAACCGTAATTTATTATCTTGTGTAAAATATGTTGTTTTTTATATGTTTTTCAGCTTCAATTTACACCTCTTTGGTCATTTTCTTGTATAATTGTATCATTTTTTGGGATAGTTTATCCTCCATAAATCATCTTAACTAAATTGAGAAATTTGCATTTTTAACCCTCTTCGCGAGAAAATTTTTCTGCTCTGTTTTGCATGCGAAACTTACTTTATATTGCAGAAATATAATAAAATGCAGTTAAGTGTGGTTACCCCTTATAAATTAATTTCTCATGAAAATGCAAAAACACGTAAACTTAATTTTATTATCGCGTGCAATATATATATTTTTCCAGATTTTTTGTGTTGAAATCTTGCCCGTTTGTAAATTTTTTATTTAATTAAAAATTATTGTGGTGTAATTTACACCCCAAAAATTTGTTTAATCAAATTGACAAAATCACATGTTTCATCTCTTATTGTGAGGACTCTGTTCGAGTTGTTTTGGTTATCAAAGATTCTGTTATTATATGTGAAACAATTAAATGGGTGTTTTGGTATACCACACTATTTCAAGAGTGTATTTATTAAGTCTAACACACATTAATACATTGTAAAGATAAAATGAAGACTTTTTTTTAATCTTCATACAAGGAAATTGCAATGTTTCTTCGAATGACATCATTGATATAATAATAACGAGTATCATCACTTGTGCATATATATATATATATATTATATATATATGTTGATAAGTCTTATATGTTGATGAGGAAAATCTGCTCTGATGTTTTTTTACCTCAAGTTGCATCTTTGCGAATGAATCATAGTTAGTTTACATTACAGACTTTTATGACCGTAAAGTGTCATTAGAGGTGCGCCAATGCAAACTCAATGGAGTTTGCCTTTAGTCTTCATTCACTTTAATCGCTTACTTAAACAGGAGTAGAGTTTCTATTGAATGAGTGTAGTTAGGGCGCTTTTCTGGATAATAGCTGAGCTTTAGTGCAGCGTATCTTACTAGAATTTTAATACCAAGTCAAGCCGCAGGTATATAGGTAAAACTTTGCATTACAGTATTACTGTCGCGCATTCGGCTAATAGATTGCACGCCTTTGCATAAAGATGACGCTTCATAATGCTTAATGGCCTGCAAGATGCAAGAAAATACCGGAAACTGTAACTTGATAAGACTTAATCATGTTGCGCTGGGTTTATTACATGTTTACCTGTCCCGAGGATTCGGGGGATTCAGAAATAACGGCTTTATAAACTTTTTTATCTACATTTTGTACAGTAACTCATTTAAAATCCCTCCTTAAAATATGAAATATAATTTTAATCTTTCAAAATCATCCGAGGGGAGTGAAAATCCTATTGAGATAAAATTTTAAAAGTTTAACTCAAATTCTACGTCGCAGCAAAGACGGAACAATACTTTGCTCGTGAGAGGTTTTACTGCAAGCTTTTAATTTTTTATGCGGAAAAAAAGTTTTATCATCCTCCATTAATCTCAGGAAAAAAATTTCGTCTTTGAAATTTGACAGAGGATAGGAGGAGTTCTGGATAATTGGATCCTAGAGTACGTAAGCAAGCAGCTATAAAATGGCGGGGCAACGTACCAATTAATGGTTTACTATCAACTAGATAAAATCGTTTCTCACGCCATTCAATTTTACTACCTTTGGAAATCGATTAACAATATTGCTGAATGCACATTTCCTGTTACACTTATATGTGTAGCAAGCGATTTATATTGAAGGATATTTTATTATTTTTATACACCTGTTAAATATAATGTCTGAAATAATGTGTAATATCAGTAAAAAATTGTATAATGTATACACTTTTGTTATAATTTGAGCAACGAGGGTATTTGATTATTAAAAATCAAATTCGAATTGAATTCGAGTTACAGATATCCAATTTCCAATCTACAGGATAATCTGACCGTAATTCAATATTCAAAGTTTCGTTGTATATACATACTGTTAAAATATTCCGCCGAAGACTTGCAATCAAGGAATTACGGAGACAGTAACAGATTACGGAGTGTGAATGCATAAACTATTGGATGGGAACATAGGCGAACGGAAGTAGAAATAACCGTCGCAAGAAACTAAGGGTGTGAAAATGGAAAAAGACGATAAAGTAGAGATAGAACGTTCTTCTTGAAAGGAAAAAGTTTCACAAGTTCCCTCGACTGTCAACAGTAATACTCCAGTCAGAACTAATAAATATTTTATTCGACACACTCCCCCCCCACACACACAAATAACTTCTTCTATGTTGCAAGAAACGCGTAAGTAGTGATGAGAATTTACATATTCAATCAACCATCTAACCTGGTGCCTTCGGCTAACAACTATAGATACACTTTATAACTTTCTTCGAGACGCCTCTTCGATTGAAAATCCCTTTTCCACTTTCTGTGCTCTCTTACCTTATTTTTACCTTCGCAAAAGCGACTGCAAGATGTAAATAGAAATACAAAGCTCTTTTGTAGAGCTCAAAGTTATAAATCCAGTCTAAGAAATTTAAATGATTTTAGCCTGTGTTTTAATATGAACGACATTTTATTAATTACTAACGAAAATTAGCGCGCTGATATTGAACTATTTTAAAATTTCATGAAATTCTTTGAAAATCCTTGAAATCTCACGAGAGTCCATAAAATGTCAGGAAATTCTTTGTGATTCCTCGAAATCGTTGAAAATTTCTTGAAATCAAACATAAGTACTATTTTTATTTCTCCATATTGCATTGCCTCGTTTATTTTATATATATATATACGTTTGATCATTCAAATGAAAAAGGCACCGAATCTGTCTCGCAATGGCTATTGAATCTTTCGAGAAAGTTACTTAAAATAGAGCTATTGTGATTGATATAACCCTCGAGTGACAGAGCCCATTTTTCACTAGTTTTCATCGGAGATGAGTGCTAGAAAGCTTTTCAATATTACGGTATATTCACCGCGGCTCGCAGGATACTAAAAAGATTAAATTGCATTTCCTCAAACATAAATGTGAGTCGGCTCAAATGGGACAATACACATTAGTTTTATGTGCCCTAAAATTTAAATTGACAAATTAAATTGGATCCTGGAAAGCTGAGTGAAAATTTCATTTATCGTTTCTTTCAATGTAATTGAAGCTGAAGTACATTTAGAAAAGGTTCTCAAGTCAAAATGCATGAAAGGAATTGCTTTAAATTAATTTCGGTGTCGAATATAGGGGCCAATTTTTGTCTCCAAAACAATGGTGAAATGAACCAAAAATTTCTTAGTCCAAAGGCGATTTGAAAAGGAAATAATTCAATAGACTCACAATTTAAATTTAATTTAATTTTAATTTTAGTATTTATTATAACTGCATTTTTTCTTTTTTTTTGTTTCAGGTAAGCTTTAGCCTGTAAGGAGTCATGTTCGAGGAGTTTGTGAGTTAGTTATTTTAATATCAAAAACTCGATTTTAATTTATGCTTTGAATTCGGTATAAAAAAAAAATATCACGATCTTTTTGGGGGGAAGAAATCTGATAGTAACGATATTCAGCGGTTTTATCCACTCAATTCCTTTGAGTTACACGGGGAAAAGAAAATGGCTGAATTTACCATTGAAAATAGTAAACATGCGCTCTGAAAGTATTTTTCCTGGAATTCAGTAAGCTTTACTACCTAAAATTGTAATTTGTACTAAGAAAATTGTAAACTCTGCTATTTTCGTTGCAAAAGTTATAATTCGAAAATAGTAATAAAACTTCATAATTTCCAGGATTCTTTCAATCTTCGTTTTTTCCGTGTATTTTATGTTCTTTGAATTATTTTGTATTTATTTGAACTCTTAGGAATATTTGTGAATTCTTTGAAATTCTTGTGTATTATTTGAAATTTTTAAGAATTATTTTCAGCTCTTTTGAATTCTTTGAATTTTATTCTCGAATTGAGGTGTAAATTCAACTGGTTAGCGGTTAACGCCTGGATATTTTGTTTGTAGGTGTTATAGAAAATTTCTTTTGAGGTGTTAAACTGGAAATTGACGTTGAAAGCATGATGTAAATTGAAGAGGCATTGATTGTGATTTAAATTTCTTTGACGGGGAACAGAGTCGAATAGCAGAAATGGTTTATTCGTCCATAGCAGGATCAATTTGCATATTCAACTGTGCTGCAAACGGTGCTGGTTCTGTTATTGGTGTAACTTCACTCTTCAAAGTGGCCCTAATATTACATCCTCGGCAATTCATGAAACTTGTCGATAGTCCAGAGAAGTATTGTCTTATATGTAAAAGGGTTTCGATGAGGTTGTGTGGAGCCTCATGCATATATCGCGTGGGCTCTCGTATATTATCCGATTAGTTGCAGAATGTCTTTAGATTCCCGAATCCGACGCTATCATCGAATATAATTTCACTAATTTCGTACCAACTTCGAGACGTTATATCAAAGGATTTGAAATTTCACGCGTATCTTAATGCGTCACAAAGACTTAAATTAGAATCTCGTTAAGACTGATTGAGAATATAAACTGGGAATTTCATAACGATAATTTCTGGGGTTCATAGGCACTCTCAAATCATTCCTGAGCTGTGTGGAAATCAAAGTTTCCCAACAGTTTTATTTCTCGGAAGAAAGCAGTTTAATTTTATCTGATGCTGAAAATTAATTCAATTTTCATTTGCATACACGAGCCTGTTGAAACGATCAACACAATTTTCCCTAATTGCTTTTTTTCCAAGCCTTATTTTTCTCCATCATGAATTCCATGTAAAAGATTTCCTGAACGAGCTCTCAGGAAATTAATTTCAATACAACACTTCACTTTTTCTTCACGATTCCTTTATTTCTTTGGAAAATATGGCTCACCTTTATGATCTTCTATAAAATTTAATGAAATTCGCAAGGTAAAAAATGACCAAACCCTCTTCATACAAATTTAACAAAGGAGAAGTGATCTCTCACTTCTACTGCTTGGAAATGCCAGAAAGTGGAACGTTACCCTCACCTCAAAGGAAGGAAGTGACGTCTCTTTCCGCGGTATTTTCAGTATATTTTCTCCGATCTCGCGTTCTGGGGTCGAGGCAACATAAGATCCGCAGAAAAACTTGAACGATAAATAATCCTGCACTAAGCTCCGTTGTTGTGGCAGTATGGCGACGTTGGGTATCGATACTGCCGGTTCTGTAAAAATCCCCGACGGGAAAAGCAACAAAACGTCGTCAATCGTAATAAATAGCGATGGATTCCGTTCGGATTCGATACACGAGTTTTCAGGCGCTTTTATATAAATAACATAACATATACATATACATACATATATGTATACGAACGTTGAGACCGCGCGTAAACATGAATCATGTTTTCACTCGTTGCCGACCCTCTTGTCCATTCCATCAGGACCTTATTCGGCTACTTGCCATTTGCCACCTGAAAACTATCAGCATAAGGTTGGACCATGTGTTGCCTTCAAAATTGGCATCAAGAAAAATACGATCCTGATTGTCCGGTCATCTATGAGATGGGAATTGGCGGGCAACCTCAAGAAGAAAATTTATGTCCACTGAATTTCCCTTCTCGATACCACTTTTGAAAAATTCAACAGTTTCGCACAGCTTGCAAATTTTTTATGGAATAATAAAAATTTCAGTGACGCATGAATCTTTATTGGAGAGTCAACGCCCGTATCCATTTCAAGAGTTTTACTTGAGAACTTTAACGTGAAAGGTTGGTTCTTTTAAGCGATTTTCAAAAAGAAATTGAGACATCTTTTTCATTTTAAATGCTCTTAAAAGATATTAAGATACGCGATATTAAAAAAGAAAAATATTTTTAAATTTTACAAACGAATTCAGTTTGAAATGTTTCAATATCTTTAACATTTCTCAAAAACCTCTTGAAATTGCTTAAAATTTGACGAATATTTGAAATCTTTTTAAATCTCACCGAATACCTGGAAAAGAAGTCTTTATAATCCTTCGAAATGTTTATAAAAATCGACTACTAAAATTTATTAAATAAACTATAAAAGCTACAAAATATGGCAAAAATAACATAACGTAAATATTAAATTGAAATTACTTAAATTTCAGCTATAAATATTATTAAAAATTATATTGATAAAACAAAAGAGTCCGAACGCGAATGGAAATAAAGCAATTTTAATGTGAAAGGACGGACAGAATACATATTATGAAGCAAACGTGATTTATTTGATAGATTTTTAAATATATTTTTAAAAATTAAAACCAATAAATATCGATAAAGAGAGACCGTGTAATTTAATTATTGATGATCCATAATTTGTTATAACAATATCGGATTTGACCGGAGTTTTTGGCAAATTCATTAAAGGTTTTTTATGGGAGTTTTTATAACACTGTTCACTGATGTGTTATTCTCATTCAAGCACAGGCTTATATGTGAGCCATGTTAACTGATGCTGTCGTATAGGTTGTAAAATTTACGATCATTTTGTGGATTCAAGCTTAAAATTGCACTTTATCTTCTTTTTATAATGGCACATCGTGCGGGAATAATATGGTTTGATATACAAATGCTTTGCATTTTCTTGCCTCTTATTTTCGATATCCACATTAGAAAATACTTCAGACCCACTGATCTCTCATGATTCATTCTCTCTAAATAATTACCAAGATTTGCTTTTTAGGCTTGAAATAGAAACTGATTAATTCACATTCAGGAATTGAACTTTATTAATTCGACGGTCAAATCCGTATCATAAAAAAATTAGAAAACTGCAAAGGCTTTGTCTCAACAATCGTAAGAGCACAAAAACGATAACGAATAGGAGAGGTAAAATTGACAAAGGAAAGAAATATCGAGGTTCGCCCCAAAATCACATTCTGGCTCTTTCTGGACGATCCATGGTTGATCCATTATTCATCAGCGTATATGTCGGTTTTTCAGATTTTTATAGAGGGTAGATAACATAGATATTTCGGCGAATAAAATTTGAAAGCTAGTCTAATAAATCGAGTGAAAGGAAATGTATAGCAAGAAAATTAAACAATCCTTTTGTGCATAGTTTGAAATTAAAATTCAGAATAGTGTATGGTAAATTCTTAGGCTAATTTAAAGTCTTAAAAATTAATAATAATAAAATACAATGGTTTATCTGTTCTCATTGAAGCCCCTATAATTTTTGTGAAAAAAATATCCTTTGAGCTTTAAAAAAGTATCCTATCTATCCCTAATTTTTTCCCGATAGGGACTATATGAGGCTTATTAAATTTTCTATTTTTTGGGTGATTTCTCAAGGAGTCTCAAAAGAGTTTAAATGACATCCAAGAATAGGAAGAAGCGTATTTTTTCTAGTAAATGTATAATGAAGCATTGCAGGTAAAGGGTTGATCATTGCATAACTTATCTTCTCGGTGGGCTTTACCTAGATAGTCTGAAACAAAGTGTCCTGAGTGCCAAGTTGGGCTAAAGGTCCTGTGCAATTTATATCTAGAGTTAGCTCTACTGCATCAGAAAGTAGAACAAGGAGGGCGCAATGGATTAGACAGTAGGATTAAAACTTTGAATTAGAGACAACGACTCCAAATCGAATTCTGAGTTCTGGTGCAATAAATCTTATCACGTTTCACAGAAAGCATTCCTTCTTTGGTTCGCCATAGTGTTCATCAACCTTTCAGTAAGACTGGTCTAAAGCTGTGGAAACTTTGCAACAACGAATTTCCATTTTAGAGAGTATTCTTCAGACCTCACAAAGCGATTCGAGATCTCGAGTACTACTTGAGTGACAGGATGCAACTTGTAAACAGCTTGAGAAGGTTCAATCTTTGACTCAGATTTCCACTCGGAAATGTACGTGTCATTCATATTTTGGATTTTGATTAATTCATCTTCAAATATTTGGGAACAATTTAATTCATATATTATTCGAAATGTATAATTCTTATGTTGCATTTTTTTGCGGATTCATCTTGAAATAAAAACTCTGAAAAAGTTTTATTATATATATCGAAAATATGCCTTTAATGTTTTTTTTTCACATTTTGATTATTTTTTCATCTTAAAATCGAATGCCGAGAGTATGAAAAATTGCAAAAGGGAAGAAACATTGTGAAAGTTCAGTGGACATAATTTGTGAATCATCTCCCTAATTCTAGGATTGGTTTATCACCCTCTCTTTTTAAAATTTATTTTCATGTTAAACTCTGAAGATTATTTTCTATAAATTGCGCGAGGTTAATCGACGTCTAACTTTCTGAAAGAGCCATAAGTTCCAAAAAGGTCATCCGGGTTGATTCTTGGTCCAGGGCGAAGTGCTTCATTTGCCACGACACTTTCCTCTTTTATAAACCAATCCCTCCAATCCAACATCTTGTCAGCCCACTTATCTGATAAGAAGATGAAAGTTTGAACGAATTAGAATAATTTTTATGGATAAAGAGAATAATTTCTTCAAACTCACTAGTTAGTTCTTCCATCGATAATTCGTTGCCACCATAATCTATTGGTAATATGGATTTAGGTACGAAATTGTAAAGTGAATCGAGAGATGAACCTGTATGAATATGAATCTGCAAAGTTAGAAAAGCATTTGCTTTATAGTTTTTTACACTTGTTAAATAGTAAAATTTAGAATTTTACTTATGATACTAAGTTATTAAAACAATCTTAGATATTATTAACAATATTACTCTCGAAAATGTAACTGATGTAATGAGAGTTCTCTCTCTCTCTCTCTCTCTCTCTCTCCCTTTTTAAAATTCTGAAAATGTTATTTTCAACCAGACCATTAACCAAACTATCGATACGAGCAAAATCAGTCGAGCTATTAAATTTAACCAGGCGAACCATGAGCAGTTCAGGCCATCAGATGGGGTCACCCTAACGTATACATATTTACAATAAATGAAGCGCGTAATTGGGATTTTCTGGCACGATAACTGCACATGTAACTAGAGAAGGTATAAATTAATGACGTAAAAAATTCAAGTCCTAATCGGATTTTATGCCAGAGTTTTGAACTTTTTAAAATAAGTTTGAAAAATTTAATCTAAAAAGTATTTACTTTTCTGAACTACTAAATGCAATTATTCTAAGAATTCCAGGCTATTTTCCTCATTTAATTAGACAGAATTCGTAAAACTTGAAATATATATATCTGTATACATAACAAAAATAAGTTGTTTACCCTTTGGACAAGTTTCTTTTTTATTGCAGACTTCACCAAATTTAGTACCATGTCCATAAAGCTCGGACAGTTGATAAAGTGAATTCCTACTATTTTTACACCGTAGGATTTCTAAAAAAAGAAAAAAAAATTATTAGCAACATATCGCAAGAAATTTTTAAGAATTTAAAATATTACAAAAATATTTACAGGATGACGACTGTAAATATTACAAAAATACTTACATAATTACTGTATGCAAGTCTTATATTAATACTTGTAGAATTATTACTGTAAATTTTAGAGTAATACTTACATAGTTACTGTAAATTATAAAATTATGACTGGTATCTAACCTTCGCAAGAATTTCAATTTTCTTCAACATAATTGGTGTGAATTTGGCCATATGGCTTATTCGCACCCCTTCTAAATCGTAAATACAAATATCCCCCATGCTGACACATTGTGAAACGCGTATGTCGGCAACCATAAATGCGTATCTAAAGCATAAGAAGATCCTATCTTCAACAAATTGACTCATTTTGACTTGTTTCGTACAAATATTTTAATAATTTAAAAATAATTTAATTTAAAACGGCATGTTAATTGAAGTAAAGATTGCATTGTTTTAACTTACTTAAAAAAATTCAAAGGATTGTAAGAGCTCACGTCATCTCTTAACCGATTTTTCATAATGGAAACTCTATATTTCTCTGGTGTTAATTTTGGCATGGGATTCCATAATCTGTGAATTGTTATCAATAATGATATTATTTTGTGCTTACATAGTTTTATCTAGTTCCACGTTTATCGAAATCAGATAATTTATGCTCAAACCTGGATAAATTTTTCTGAATTTGATTTTGCGATTTTAAATTCACAAATGCAAATAAGTCGTTCTGATGTGTTCATTGCAAAAAAAAAATACTGAATAAAGTATGAACTATTGATAAAGTAATCAATTTATGCAAAAAAGTTATATAACTCATATGAGATCATAGTTACTTCACATTTGTAATAAGTTGTCATACTCTTACATAAAAAACTTCTTCTTTGCTAATTTAAGATTAATCGAGTATAAAATGTTTCTAGATGGATTAACGTTTGCATAATTAGTTAATTTTTTATCATATTGCAAATACTTACACATGCTTGCGAAGTTCAATTATGCTCGATTGAAGAGGGTCTCTATTGGCTAAAATTTCAGGAATAAGGCCCCTTAAAGTATAGTACATATCTACTTTTTCCTTTGCTCGTTCTAGACTCAGTTTTGAATTCAAGAGCCAAAATTCCAATTGATAGTCAGGTATCTCTACAGAATAGACGTAATTTAGTTACATGAAAGCCTAAGCAACAATAAATGATTATTCTCGAGAATGGTATAATTAAAAATGTAAATATCGAGAACCTTGAGGAAGATATGGACTTGCTCTCAGCCACTCGCGAAGTTTTTCACGAAATTCGACCAGATCATCATATTTTTTCTCAAAGGCAAGGCATTTTTCCTGTATTGTGATGGATTCCAAAATCTCAACCATCTTTTTATATTTCACAAGTTTCTAGTTAACTTTTTACGCAAAAATGCACCATTTGTGGAAATACTGAAAAAATACATAATAATACAATTTTATTCAAATGAATTTGAGCTTAATCCCCCTTAGTTTCTGAATCTAGGAAATTATAGAATTATAAATACTTTCTGCAGTGACGGAACGTGAAAGTAATTTTTTTATTTCAAAACGCTCATCAATTTGAAAAATCCTGGTGGAAATAAAAACGAAACTTTATCCATAAATATTCTTTGGCGAACTATACTGAAGGTCATTTTTTCACTAGAGTAGCTATTGAAAACTGTAAGATCACTTACATACTTTTTTGTTTTGAAAACACCGTACCCAATTGAGTATCAAAGTTCTGATTCAAGTATCATCGAGGTACTTTCTGCACCAAGTTTCCAACAAGACTGACTGTTCTATACTTGGGTTTCTTCTTCTTGTATTAAGCGAAAGGATTGCATCACACGCGCAGGTTTCAAGCTGGATGAGTACGAATTCAATTCACGGTGAAAATGCTCTTGTGCGTGATCGCGATTTTAATTATACTTTAATTTTATAGTTTCAAGGTGAAAGCAATCGAATATAAATTCTTATGACCATTGTCTTTGAACTTTTCAGTTTTAAAAATTTCTTCTTTGTAAAGAAACTAAAAATAATAATACGTGCCATTAAGATTCAAGGAAAATCTAATAAAACAGCTGAACAAAAACTTATATCAACTTATAAGGAGATTTCTTTTTATATAATACACATGATTCCCTTTCTTGAAAAAAATATATTTCCCTTATATCTTACAATTTAAAGCATGTAGCGGAATGAAGAGTCTCATAAAATGTATTTTACCAGCGTATTAAAATTTTGTATTGTCCAACGCACTTTTGTGTTTCGCCAAGGTTATTAGAATTTATTTTCCTTGAAAATACTCAGTCTAGGCTTTAACTTAATTATGTAAAAAATATGCTAATAGAAATTGCATAGAAAAATCCATTTTTAGGCTGGGAAGGAGGCAGGGGAAACGCTGGGTGAGATTCAGGCGTAATGAAAAAAGTGCGGAAATTATGCTAATGCAATAATGCATGCAAAACGAGTCGAGCACCGGTTAACTTTCTGAAATCGATATGCTCCTCTCGCGCAGCTTTTGTTTCAGTTACGGCCGATCACTTTTCTTCGGACTCAAAATTTTAATTCGCCATTGTTTTCTCCTATTCGCAGAGTTTCATCCTATCTATTTTTTCAACAAACTGTTCAAAATTCCTTATTTGTTGAAATCTTATAAAATATTTTTAAATCTCTTAATACATTAAAAATATTTTAAATGATAACTGAAACAAACAAATGACCCTCATATAGACTGAATTTAATTAATTATGTACCTAGTTTCGAAGCAAATTCAAATTCATTTAAAAAATTTTTAATTAAACAATTTAATTGTTTTTAATGTTTAATTTTTTATCAGTGTGCAATTCAGAATTATGTATTGCAATTTTTCTTAATTTATTAGCTTTTTAGCTTATTTTAGAGTATACACTTGGTCTACTCTGAAAGAAACAATTTCACTATTTTCACTGTTCTGCTCTGCAGTCATTGATCGTAAAAAGATTTTGTAGTTCGAGTTGACTGTGAAAGCGTATCGAGATGAGATGTGCAGTCTGCGAATAAGAGTCGTAGGGGACAAGTAAAAGTAGTACTATATCCCGTGTCCATCACATTGTTAATTCAAAAAGTATAATTATCACAATCTTATAAGTAATGTCAAACTTTCACTAACTTTTTCTAATCACTTTGAATTAAGTTTGATTCTAGTAATAGAAATTTTAATTATACTTTTAAAATCACAAAATATATGGTAAATATTTTAGTTTCGCAGATTGATAAGTTCTCGAGAAAAATCGGTCTCCCACATTACGATTTCATGTTCGTGAAAAGTGATCCTAATTAGTATAATTCAGTTCCACGTCGTTTGCTACACAGCCTATAGTAATTAAAGATCCTTTTAATTTTTTGAGGAGCTCGATGATGGTAATAATGACTCTCGGGTTCTCTGATTTTTATTTATACCAAAACCTAATAGCAAGTTTGCTCATTCTTTTCCATCTCTTATTCATGTACGAATTTAATTAGAGAATGAAATATTGAATTGCATTAAAGAAGGTACAATGATAAGATGTAAACAGAACGATAAACATCTGGAAGCAATAAACGTTATCATAAATTATGAAATATTATAAAACCTTTGATTTATTAGTAGTAAGAAAATTCAATTAACTGAATTTCAATTGATAGCAATACTTTATTCCAGAGGAATATTCTAGTAGGAATGTTTTGCAGCTATTTTTTTTCATTCCTGCCGATGGATTCTGTGGTTTCAATTTCTTAGGCGTTTATTAGGGGCGATCTTTTTACGAAAGAATAAAGAAAGAAATCGCAATGACGGAAATTTTAGACAAAAGATTTTTGTTCGATCGTCCTGCATCTCAAGTCAACGAAGCGATTCTCTGTAATCTCTCTGGAATAAAAAAGTAACGAGGATGACATTTGTCTAACGAGATGGGAAGGTCGCACTTCGTTTCGATTACTAGAAGCATAATGCTATCTATCCGACTTCTATATAATACCAAGAAATGAAACGTCAGGCGTCCCTCTTTCTTTTCAAAATAACCATTAGTCTATATATCGATTAAAATCTAAAATATTATTCTTTGAATTTCTTTTTTTAGGATAATTTGATACTAAGCTTCTTTAAAAAACCACTTTTTTAACTACATTTTCCAATTCTTTTTCCAAACTACTCTTTTACTTTTTTTTTTGAAAATGATTTTGCAACATCTTAAGTTGTTATTGTTTATTCCTTTTTCAAACTCCTCCGAACTTTTTTTCAACCATATTTTCCAATTAACTTTTCTAATCTTTCATTTCCATTCCAATTTTCCAAATTCTAAATTCTTTTTCACACTTCTGTTCCAATCCAGTTTTTCTGTTGAAAAAGGAAGAGGGTGGAATACTGAATATATAAATAATGAAAAAATATTTCAATGAATATCAAGAAATTTTAAGATCATCTTATAGGGCCCGAAAAAAAAGTGGATTGGAGCATTAAAGAATGATAGGATTACGGTTTAGGGGTTGAACTAGGTGTGGTATCAAGGGTTTATAGATGAGTGATGTCTTCCTGCAAGAGGTCAGACAGTGTCAGACACTGCATCACCTTCCATGTGCGCTGTTTGAAATGCATATTAGAACCATCTTTCCACATATGTACAATGTACACAAATTATACACTTATAGTAGTAGGCTCTTCCAATTAAAAAAATTTTTCAATGTGGGACGAAAATCTGCAACAGAAATTTGGAGGGTATCAGACTATTCCTCGGGGATTTTCGCCGGAAAGGATTCCCGATTCTACTTGTGAATATGGCGCTCTGTATTTTCGAATGAATAAGGCTTTTAAGGTCGTAAAAACATACATCCTCTAAATACGTGAAAAAAATAATAAAATCTGCTTCACAGCTTTTGAATTTTGTTGTCTGAATATCGGATGAATTAATTACATATATAAAAGCTTTTGCTAACATTTTTTTATGTACATACTTTTAAAACGAAGAATATATAATAATAATTATCGGTAGATAAAATAGTTTACAAATATTTTGCCTAGAAAGTTGAGAAAGTTCCGCGATATGAGATATCTAGAATGTAGATTTTCCTAAAAGAGTAAGAACTAAAATTACATACACATCAAAGTTAACTCTACAGGGAAGTGAGGATCGTCCTTTTTTTAAGTTTTCGTCATCTCGTCCACATAAAAGTAATTAAGGTTGTACTCTGTGAGCTAGAAACCGCACATACCATCGTAAGTTCTCTTGACTTTGATGTCGTAGGGTAATCTACGACAGTGGCTCTTTAATGCAACATATCTATATAACGTTGACGGTGAGTGAAACCACCATTACCTATAATTGGAATTTGCCAGGTCATAACTTAATGGAAATCAGAGAGTTTAGTTTAACATCCCAGACTCCCGATAGACTTGTCTATAATTATTTTAATCAGTATTGGCATGATTTATTGAAAAGAAGGATTTAATTATAGTTGCAGTTTATGTCCTAAAGTAACTTTAGTAATTTGAGTAACATTTTAGGATAATTTCAAGGGAGAAATAGGATTTAAAAGAGATTAATTAAGATTAATTTTAATAATTAATTACATTTGTAGGACATACCGTTTTTTACATACATGTACACAATTTTAACTACAGGTTAGTAATAATTGGGCTGAAGTATCAGACGTCTAATCTAAAGAAAATATGGTAAAGTTTTATATATTTATATATATAGTTTTAAAATATGGTAAAACATTGTTTTAGAAGATGCAAATGAACTACAATCCTTCATAAAACTCGATTTTTTTAAAACACATCATCCAATTGAAAGCTATGTTATCAAAGGGTGTTAGAAACTAATTTTATTTTGTCAAAATTAACAACCCTTAATTGAGCATATATGAAACGCATGTTTTCAGGCAGTAATTGTCAATTTTGGCAAAGTTTTAAAGGTATAATAAATTAAAAAAATAATTTTCGTAAGATTATTAGACGTCTGATGCTTCAGTCCAATGTAATAATACCTAATGTTATACACAAACTACTGTAAAATCTCGTTTATAATAGAATTCACAAAAATTCTCTGAATTCTTTTGAGATTACTTGAAACTATTACATGCGCGTAATTGGGACAGTTACCCTACAGTTTACCCTAGTGTAAACAATTTCTAATTAATTGCTAATTGAATATCTAAAACACCAATCTCTTTACAGAGCACATGCGAAAAGTACGTATAAACAAAGGAAAATTTATATTTTGCTGAAAAATTATTGTATGGTCGCACGCACAAGCAGTGCGTGTGTGTTTAATGAAAATTCTGGTCATATAAAACGACTGTTTGTGGAATGGCGGTAATTTGAATGTGTTAATGAGTTGGTAGGAAAAAGGACGAAATACAGGGTACGTATTGGGTAAACGATTTCAATGCCGCAGTATACGGACCCACAGTGATACGAATAAACGATGGAAAAGTCAACGGGGTACCACCGCGAGTTTGGGTTAATGATGGTCGTGAAATTTCATAGCTAATAGAGTGGAATTAGTTTCGTTTCCAACTGAGGCTTACCATAATCCCATCTACCTCGTTATGTTTAATTTCCTAAACGGGATTCGTCGGGTTCGAATATTTTGCTCTTCTTCTCTAAACAGAGTAGATTCAATTAATTATCAGTCTCTGAATTTGTTGTACGGAAAACCATTAAACCATTCTGTTCACTCGATTTGAGTTTCATGTTTGTTTTCGTTGTTTGGATTAGAAATTCAGGTCACAAGTCATTCACCTCGTAAAGAGCTATTTTATTTGCTACGAAATGTGGGCTTTTACACCCTAGACACATTTTTTTAAAGGATTTATATCGGATGGATTTTAATGCCGTTTAATTTTTTTATGTAGGGATTTTGTTTAAATTTCGATCTTCCTTTGGAAATTGTTTGTGCTGAGAAAAATCTTACAGTTTTAGCCATTTCTGTTTTCACTGTTTCTGCAGTAGTAGTTCGATTTAAGGCCAGTTAGTGGAGGCAGTAGTCAAATTCCGCGTTCAGTCAGCCAAATTGTTTAATTGCGATTTTGACTCAGGTACAGAAAAAATAAACGATTTTATCCTCGTGATATTTCAATATTCAATTTCTCTGAAAGCTTTTGCGAATAATTAATCGTTGAGATGATAATAAATGCCTCCAATAATGGAAACTATAATTTCTCTACGTGGAATATATATTCTGTGGTGAGTGAACAACAGCCCGGGGATGATAGGGAGATGGGGGCGGTAATCATCAGTGCGGGCCGTTCGAAGAGCTTTTTACTCTGGAGTCAATTTCCATCGACGCGTCATAAATTAAATATATTACAAGTATTCGATGTATTATTTGATCTTAACTAAGCAAGCAGTATGTTAAAATACTTAAACTCCTTAAAATAAGGTAAAGCAGGGATTCCACGCATTCACAATAGGCAGCGTCAGTAACTGAAGTGCTGCAG
>JAUESI010000038.1:9486993-9499670 GCA_032275145.1 Synergus laeviventris | reverse complement strand
ATGCTTTAATTTAGTTATCCACTTAATTTAAGCCAAATCTAAAAACAAGTCTTACATGAATTTAAGACTTTTTTTTTTCTGTGAAGGAAAGTTGCGATAAATCATTTTTTCCTTGCAAAGGAAAATGGTTCCGATGTTTCTACTGCAAATTGCGAATGACTGTAGCTGTTAGGATTGTCACATACTAGAATCTAGAGTCCATGTCACATCGTATGAAAATTCATGCCCTTAATTACGACTCATGCCTGCAGAGTTTCTATATACATCATCATACATATTCAGAAGGATCTTCGTCCTGTAGAGAAAACGGTGTATATTTTAAAATCCATTTCATTTTTCTTATAAACAATATCAACTCATCAATAGGTGCACATGTAATTGGATCTTCATTACTATCTTCTAGAAAAATGATGAATCATACGAAATATTTTCGAATTTAAATCACAGAAAAGGGTTTGCAGAAGGTGGATCAATATTCGCTTAATCCAGATTGTTTTCCTTTTTAGCTGAATATACCGGTAAATATGGAGGCGTTGAAAGTTAACCTTGCTTACCGGAAAAAAGGGTAAAAAGGAAAAAAAATAGTTTAGAGAAGAGAGCAAGGAGATGAAGAAGAGAGTGAAAATCTCGGATATTTATGGACGAAGTTCAAAGTGCTTTTCAAGTAACTTTAACTCAATGTATTATCCGTGCTAACAGTGGTTCCCTGAACAGATCGCGCTCGGTGAACTAACATATATCTACTGTTGCCAACTACCTGAGCATACTGTATAGAGAATATAGTAATAACTAATAACAGGTGTACGTTCCCGCGAAATCCCAAAAGTCTAATAATTATCGCCCTTCATATGTATAGATTAAATAAAGTTACCTACGCAAAACTTAAGATTTCATCTCTTCAAAAAGTGACTTTATATGACGATATTTTCCAATCTCAAATTGATATTCCTTACTCGAAAACAGTAATTAAAATTGTCACTACGAAAGTGGATATTCAAATAATACATCTCGTATAAAAGCACGTAAAAGTAGCAATTAAAAAACGAATTTCTGATGATTATTATATTTAAATGAGAGCGCTCGTTTGTAATTTCCTTGCAAAATTGAGAGGATTGTAGCTTTAAAAATTAATTCTCCAGGAATTAAACCTTTGTGCTACACAATTATAAATTACAGGATTTAAAAAATTTTAATTTAAATCACAAATGTTGTTAGTAATAGTTGTTGAATGGTTTCAGATTTTTCAAGCAAAATTACGAGCAAACAAAAATGTGATTCACTTACTTCCCATTGTTGCATAGTAAAGTGGATTGAAAACGCAACATTAAAACGCTGTGGGGTAGGTAGGAAAATGTGCTTCAGCTTTAATAATGATTTTGTCCCTTTTGTGGAGGGCACATACGAGGATCGTTTCTACGTCCAATATAATAGATGGTAATTGTGCATTAAAGCGCAGATTATGCTGCTTCAACACGCACCGCATGGTGCTTAGTTCCGTTATATCATTGTCATTATTTTGATGTCCATGTATGATAGTTGTGTTAATTCTTACATAATGTACTTTTGGAACTGACTTAACATTCTAAGCAAGATTGGTTCAATTCTAGAAAGAGGGTACTTTGTTAATTGAATTATTCTAGTTAGAATTTAATAATCAGTTACCACGTGATGAGGGCATACATTTCGCTTGTACACATAATAATACGATTTGGAATTGTTATCGCAATCACAAGTTAAATTGAATGATTTTCAATAATAGACATTTGTACACTTTAAAGAAGGTCACTTGACACTAAATATATATTCACCTCTATTATTCCTTTGAAAAAGTAAATAAAATACAAATATATATTGTTGACTAACGCTGCACTTTCATGGATTAAGATAGGACTCTCCTGCAATTTATTTCAGCTTATCTCGGTCAAATTAATTATTGATTGAAAATGATTCTTGTCATATTTGCTCAGATTCAGTAAATGGCGATTAAGTGACTAGAGAGATTGAAGGCAACAGTAAATAAGCTTCTGTAGATAATCACAAAAATTGAATTCGAAAAAACATGAGAAATAAATAATTTATCCTTTATTATAATTGGAAGTCGTTGGACGATTTATCGTGCGACTCGAGTCTACCGTAGAAGTTATACAATAGTACTAAACAAGCAAAATGTACCAATTTCCTAAAACAGAGTAGATGTATGCGCATCGAATATAAACGTTAGTAAGTATTAAACCGTACAGAGACCAGCTTTACAGGTCTTCAAATTCCATGATCTGTGGAAACCCACGTGACATGTCATCTCTGACTCGTTTTACGAGTATTACGTCTGCTACACCAAGAAATCTGGCTCGAACAAACTTTTTTATGTTTTTTTTACGAGCAAGCGCTTGTTTTTCCAACGAAGATGTGCAGGGAGAGTAACGGACTACAATACTTTTAAAATAAAAGCGTAAACCATTTACTTCATTTCAGTCATAAATTTCAATTATGTGAACAGCAAAAATTCATATGAACGAAATTTTAATATTTTTGCACTAGTATTATCTTCTACACCTATGCGAAAAAATATGCATTGATTTCACGCTCGTCACTGATATAGAATTCACTATGTGAGTTTTTAAACGAAGACTGAATGCTACATCTTCAATCCATGCTGTCTTGACATTTCTTGGTCGGGGTTTTACTCCCTAAGGATTTAAAACTGCTTACGTGTCACACTTTATCCACAGCAATCCATCTGCATATACAACGTCTGGAAATACTTTTATAACCAGGTTGATACTTTAATGGAAGTTTTAAAAACTTGAGGAAAAAATTCAATGCGTATAATCGATTTCTGTTGTCTATACACGAACATACTTTTATTGATATTAATATTTGGTTTATTCTATATATCTATAATTAAAATAAAATTTAAGAATTTAGGGATAATCTAGATACCTTTATAAAGATTTCTATTATAATAAGAGATGATGTACGTATTATTTTAAACTGGAGCGAGCAGAAATTAGTATTAATGTTTAAAAATAGACGCATTTACTGTTTGAAAATTGTAAGCCTGAAAAAGTGGTAATGGTTAATAACAAGTTTTGTAAAAAATATTGAAGAAAGTAAGTATTTTAAGTAACATAAGTTATAAGAAATGTACGAAATGCTAATATTCTTAAATAAGACCAGGAAGATGACATCTGTCAACTGGGTGCTTCACCAGCCGGCGAGGCGCGAGATCGTGTATGGACAGCCTACCCAACCCTGCTACTTCACGGAATACTGTAGAGATAACCTACCCAACCCTGCCATTCAGCGCAGTGACTCAGTGTCAGTGAGGAACAGTGAGGACAGTGAGGAATTGAGGATTGGTGAGGATTGGTATTTGGTGAGGAGTACTGTGGACTGAGAGGTTCTCGTTCGAAGAGCTTGTAGGATTACCTTTCTTTTCTACGACGATGAGATATACCTCATGTTGGCACAATGCCCCAATTGGTTAAATAAATAAAGTTACAAATCTTCCTAGTAAAACAAGTTTCCAGTTATTTTATCCTACGAGTGAACTAAGAGAATTATAGGCAGCAGACACATATCAAAGATCACACATATAATGGAGATGGTTCTCATTTTAAGTTTGACCGCTAAATTCAAATTTAAAAATGATGTAAAGAAAAACATTTGAATTTATTCAATTGCAATAAAATCCTTTATTTAGTTTTAGCCAAAAGTTGGCCAAATCAAGTAAATTAGTTGAAATTAAGATACTTATTTTGAGTTTAAATAGAAAAATGAAAGCAAAGGTTCTTTGATTCCACGAGTTTGGAAATAATCCCAACGACGTCCTACTCATTTAATCCACTGAAATTAATAATTATTTGTTAATAAGTAAATTTGAACGAAAATAATAATTAAAACTTGTTTAATTCTCAAGAAATCTGTTTAATAAAATAATTAAATCGTTAATCGGTTTTATAATAAATCCTCTTTTAGAACAAAATATAAATTAACTCTACTATCTGAACTGAACTAAGACTGATTCGCGATTTTACTATCTCAACTTGAACAATTTTTATAAGTCCGAAATTGACATTATTCAAAACGAGGAGTGACAAAGGTTCTGTCTCGGAAGCGGATCAAAATATGATCGAACTTTATCGTCGATCAGAGCTCCTGAGGGCCTCGCGCATCTCACAAGCTCCCTTGCGCAATCCTACTCTAATTATTTTATGACAGTTCGGCCAATCGGAATTGACACGTGTACCCTAAAGATAATCTAAACCTAGTTCCTGAAAGGGTTTTATTACTGGCCCTGAGTGGCGCCGAAAACCTTCATATGATATTTCAAAAACAATATTTGTGTCTAAGCAAGATAATTTATTAGTTCCCTAACGACTTGGTCGAGATCTAAACCTAATCAAACGCCATAATAAATTAATTCGTGTTTATAAATCAATATCAAACTTCAAAGCTTGTTTCGTGGAATCTTTATTCTATTTAATTAAACTATCTAATTTCTCGCGTCTCATTCTTACATTTCAATTCTTTAACTGCTTATTTTACATTATTAACTCATTTCTCATTCAGTCGTTTAACATTCTTGCACGTTTTTCTAATATTTATTGAAACTGATTTATTAGTTTCACGTCAATCTCAAATATAACATTTATATTCGCTGAAAAGATACAAATTTATTTGTATATTCATATTTTCTTATAATTGGTCAATTCACCTTCACTTGAAATCCTTGTTTTAATCTTAATTCATATTCATTTTTCATTGAATTTAAATCTTTACGCGATTTCGGGCGTCCAGGAGGTGCTGCCTCTACTGGAGGAAACTTTTAGTAGCAATCTTTCCGAGATAAATTCACAAGATAATAAGTCTCGTGGCGCTGCCTGTATCCGCGCACGCCACGACACGAGGCCGGAAGAGAGAGACTTCGATTCACTCTGTGTTCTGAATCGAGTTGGGCAACATGATTTTCGTCTGTTTTGTTAAGTTAGAAAGTTGTGGGATTAATTTGGAACTACCACGACAGCGCTGGAATTATTTCATCCATTGTAATTGGATTAAAGAAAATTAAATTGGATTCGGCTGCATAGCCGTACGATTACTAGAAAGTCGTTATAAAATGTCTGGAATGACTCGAGGAAACTGCCGAGGTCGGCGTAGGATTATTTATATTCACCGCCTCGCAGCAGGTGAACCATTTTTCTCTTGCTCTCTCTCTCTCTCTCTCTCTTCCATGTAATTTATCATATATCGTTTCGTGTGAGTAAAATGATGTTTCGCCATACTGTCGATCCTCGACCTTTAATTATAATCCGTCTCTCTTTACTTGATCGAATTTCTTATTCTGAATATTTTGTTCTGAACCTCTTGTTTTTCTTGAATATTCTTGTATATTTAAAATAGAACCTGATTCTAGATTTAGATTGTACAAGTAGCAATAAAAGTTTGTTTAATTGTAACTGGAATCTCAGTAATTCCCCCTACCCGCACCTCTCCGCGATTTCTAGGAAAGAATTACTGTGCTGGCCGAGCTGGGCGTTCGTTCAATCCGAAAAAAATAATAAAATTGATTTACTTATTTCAAATAAATAAGCTGGCGCCCATTAGGCTTAAATAAACCAAAAATTTAAATAAATAAAATAAGTTCACAAATCTATAAGTAATCTCTTTCGAAATTAAGAAAAAGGTTATAATGTCTAGTGGTTTAAAAATATTGCAAAGCGTTTGTATCGAAATGTACAACATTTTATTTCACTTCTTTTAAAGCACTATACTAATTTTCGTTATTTTTGTGTGCAAGAGTCTGATATTCTTACGATTTATTCCAATCAGAGATATTAGTCTGTATTTTCATAGTCACTATTCGACTTTTTCTATAACTGTACCTCGATTATCCCTAAATTTGTATATTTTATTTGTATTATCGAAATGCAATAAAATAAATATAAATACCAAAAGTCTCTCCGTGTAGTTAATTTAAAGGCAGATTGAACCAGATAATCATATTTAATTGTAGAGCCACGTCCGCCGATTCCGCTAACTCTTTCCCGTATCACGTAACTCTCTATCTCGTAATTCGAGAGGTAGTACACGAACTTTGGACATTTAAACTTTGTCCATAAAAGTTCGCGTTTCCACGCCTGTTTCCTTTTAATGCTGTCGATTTGCGAGTATCGGCTAAAACTAAGAAACCTGAAGATGCAGAATGGTTACTAAATTCGAGATTTGCTATAAAATGCATTTAAGAACCGAATTATTTAAATCCCTCAAAATGGGTATTTATTAAATTAATTTTTTTACTTTCCTGTTCGATACCTTAAAAAACACTATTTAATATAGGAATGTGAGTTTATATACATTTTAAAGAAGCAATATCCGAAGAAGGTTATCCTGGTTTATCTTCACAGTGAAAAAATCGAGTTAAGTTAAAAATCGATTTTCCCTACATGGTGCAGTCTATTGCCATAGCATGCGATGAAAACATGAAAGAGTACACGCAAACGAAAAGAGATTATTCGATCGGATCGAAATTGAGCGACCAACTTAAGGCTCAAAGGAAATTTATTCAGTTTTTCGTGTAATATAGCATAGTTGTTCAAAATATTATCCTAAGGCTGAGCACACATTTATTTCTAATAACCCTCAAGCAATATTTTTCAATATTTAGGTAAAGCCATCCACAGTTTAATCAGAAACTTCAAGGAGTATTATGCAAACAAACGTGACAAAATTCTGATGTATTTTAACCAATACTTGAAGATCGATGAGAATGAAGTATGATGCTGTTTATACCAGCGACGAATCATGCCTCTGAAAAGAAATAAGTGTTTGTTTATGGTGTAAAGTTACGACTTTGCTGGATTTACGAGAATTTTCGCACTACTCACGTCTGCGGTCTTTTCGAATTTCAATCTTTGAAACAATTCTCAAGCATATTATATAAAAATCCGTAAACGCTGGATATTCTAGCAAATATTGTTAATGCTAACAATTGTGGAACACAAACGCTGATTCTATTTCCGTTTATCCTTATGCCATTTTCCATAATGAAATATTTTTGTATTGCTTCGTCATTTTATTTAGTCGCAGAAAATGCATTTACAAATAGATATGGAAACGTGCAATAAAATCACTGCACTGCAGAAAAATCTTTCGAATAACTGCAGGAAGTGCTTCACTTTTAAAATTATTTGTGAATATTATTCACGTAGCACTGCCGAGGATCCTTTTGCCGGCTCGCATTATCTCTAGAATATGCGAGAGAGAGAAAAGCAATTAGCAATAAATTTTCATGACTCGGAGCGAGTAATATTTCCTTGTCATTGTATATGTCGCAGCGGAGAAAAACATTTGCAGTTTGGCTATAAGAAAAAAAACGCGCCTATTAAACTTATTACTGTACTTGCAGAACATGTGAAGCTATACTGTAAAAAAATAAACAAAAGGTACAGAAATGTAATAATGGTTTAAAGTTTTTAAAGAAATTATTTATAATATTTAACACAGAAGCTGTGCTACCCACTCATATTATAGTTTGTCGGTTTTATCATATTCCTCATCTTTGGTACTCTTTATAACCGACATACCATAATAAAAGACACAAAGCTGCTTTTTCATAAAAGGATAGAAGCTACTCATTAAGTAATAATAACTCGAGTAAACGGACATAATAAATACAAGTCGAAATGCAGGATTGTATTTCTCTGAAGTACAATCTGATGCTCTATTAATATCGTTTCCCGGACGTTAAATGGAATAGTGATCATGAATATCAGGAGGATGGGGACGTCGAAACGGATATTGAACATTTGTCCATCTAACATTTATAGCTGCGCAAACAACGTTGAATGGGCAAATGGAATGAATCTTTTTGAGGATATGACGGTTCTAAACTCTGTAAACAAAATCAGAGGCGTGTATAAATCATCTGTATATCACGTTGAGTTATAAGTGAGTAATTGTAAATAAATACGATATGTAGTAAACCAAATAATATAGAAAATGGTGTAACAAATTTGTAGAAATGTTTAATGCTAAGAATGGGTAAGAGATCAAGAGAGTGTCGAAAGCATAATCTTCTGAAAGCAGCACGTACCTCACGTACACGTACGACATGTAAAGATATATATATATAAGTTCTTGTACAATCAGCAAGCGAGTCCTGCAGCACGTAGGTTACGCTTTATCACTAATTAATCCTGATGAGAGACACGACTGTACGCAAACGCCTCCACTGAATATTCTATAAATGTGAAGAATAGAGCAAGGAATTAGAATTAGAATCCTCTACTTTACAATTTACCAAAATCTGTATTAAGCGGATTTGGTTAAATCTCTAATGAGGTTTGGCATTCGTCTCTCTCTCTCTCTCTATTACACTTCTAAGTTGGACTATAATTAGTTAATTGCACTTTGTACATACCATCTCCTCCTCCGTCTGAAAGAATTCTTTATATGGTCCTATTTAAAATGGAGTTCTGACGAGCCTCTGATCAGGACCCCATTAGAACCCCTGTAAAGTTTCTGCACGGCTACTGATTCTATGAATTTTTAGCTTTGCGGTAAAAATGTATAAAATATGGTTGCAAAAGAAAATTAACCGTCATATCTCTGAGCTTATAAAACCTGACTTTGACAAAGTTTCATTATACGAATCTCGGTTTGATGAAAGTCGATTTTTCTTCCTCGTCGCTTCCATATCCCAGAATGCAATGCATTGCAATAGTAGCTTATAAGTACGCTCATGAATAATGCAAAAACGCAAACAAAACTGCGCGGGCTGGTACTTCCTCATATATAATACTTGTATATTTTACAAACAACTGGTGTGCTTTATACATATTCTGAAACACATGCGTGAATGTAGATGCAACTACCCTAGGCTATACAAAGTACGATTTAAATAATGCTTATCGTTTTTATTTTCTAGCAAAGCTGCTAGAATAAATTCGCATTTGCTACTTCTACTGTTTTCCAGGAATCTGTATGGCCTCAGGTAACAACTTTGAAGTATACGTCACATGGGAGAAATAGAGCAGGACATTGAGAATATAAACTTTCAAAAGGCATGCCATCAATTCCGAATATCCATTTTTTTAACCGCTTCTCTCTTTCGTTATCTCAAATATCCTTGAATCCGAGGATTTACAATTTCTCCTTCTCGATAAGAAAACAATCTTTCTCTCTAGTAGTTAGGGATGGAAGGGAAACTAGATAAAGAGATTTTACCGAGAAAAAGAGACTGTGAACGGAATTGGGGATGCAGATAGAAAGTCTAGATGAAGAAGGTACGTGGTTGGAGCAAAGATACATGAAAACTACCACGTATCTATCGAATCCTCAACCTAGATCTTCACCTCCAGTGTCATACATTCCAATTCGATGAATACGTTTTTTCACAAACCCGATAGGAAAATGGTTGGCTTTCTATCGGTTCTCCTGCAGAATTACTTGCGAAGGGACATTGGAAATCTATACTCGCTCACGCCTCTATGTGCGAGGGTCGGATATCCGTTAATCAACTGCGGACATGATTTACCGATTTCTGCATTGTATGTGCATAGGTCGATGTCGAAGAAGGCTTATGGATCCAAATTTACCCAAACCGCACCAATTCTGTGAAAAATTTCATTTCGTCTGAAACTCGATTTTGTATTTTCCATATCCTGATTGATAAGAAAATTTTCTTTCGATATATGGACACGGGTAATACTGCAATATGTTTTTAGGTTCTAACCCAGGAAGCTTCAAAAACGGTCTACTTATCTCGAGATTAAAAAACTTAACGAACAGCTTCAGGGAGAATCATCCATACTAATGTTTAATATTTCATCTTTAGTCTGCTATGAAAAATTTCCAGAGTGAAACTAATTTCCTAACAAAAGTTGATGGAAAATCAGGTCCTGAAAAGTTGCTTGTATGAAGCATGCTTGGAAAAACTTTTATCCGAAAGTCAGTGAAGGAAATTATTAAAGCATGAAGTGGCTTCATGTTTTACCTCAGAGTGTGGAGTACGTAATAGAGTACGTAAAACTAGAGGATATGAAAGAGAGGCTTTGATTTGGCCAATCTCGCCTCATTTTTCGTAGACGATGTCGTCGTGCGGACGTACACCCGGTGGAAATCAAGTGTTTTCACCGCGCCGAGTATGACAACAAAAAGTCTAGAAAGTTACGTGATGTGTGCCGTACTCATATAACCCGCAGCAAACATACAACACTATAACTTCTTGTTTCAAGCTGTCTGATAACCATGAACGTTACAGTGAGAAGCATACACAATTTTTACTGAAATAAAGATAATGCAAAAAAGTAGAGAAGAAAAATGTATTAAAATAAGCCTAATTGGCAAAAAAAAGAAATTTTCCTGATTATTGACAAACGAAATTATTTACCGTTTCCTTCAAAGCAATTTTTTTTTGTTTTATAGGCTTTAGCCTACCTTCGGAAAAACTCAAATTATGATTGTAAATTTCTATCTTCCGACTCTTAACGTTTACCATATACTTCAAAGTATCCAAAATTAATATATTTATACATATAGGAATGCATATTTTGAAACTTTAGAATTGCAAGTGAGATCTACATGCACATGACAACCCGGACAAAACCATCATCTATTCTGTATAAGCCAATTATTCCATTTGAGTCGAGTTCCGACTCGAGATCCACTTCCGCTTGGATTGGTGGAGATATTTACATTTCGAATGGCGTTACAAGTGGATTAGTTTTGGTCGTTCGACTAGACGCGATGCTCTCAATTTGCCATGCTCCACGGCAATGATCCATGAACGCAACGAATGTAAAGTTCGTTTCCGCTTACGGTCATTCAGGCATTTATTTTTCTGATAGGGAAAATGGAAGTAGGGTTATGTGTGTGACTATTTTTAGTTAAACACGAAGAAGAGTGAAAACATCTGTGCTGCATCATCTCTGGTTGATTTCATAATACGAATTATAAAATGCAGCTAATTGAAATTTAAATCAAAATCCAAGAACAGCAAATGCTAATACATTATTTATAACATTCTACTAAATTTTAAATAATTCATTAACACATTCTTGATAAAAAAGAACGGAATAGGTATCCAGAGAATAAGTAAACACAAATTCTTGCAGTGTAAAACCAAGAAAGTAACCATAATGTTATGTAGCTACCCGAATGTAACTAACAACCTTACAGTGAGAATAAATTTTCCTCGCTGAGTGTCAAATGCAATTTATACAAGAAATAACAAGTACAGTTTGCATAAATTTAAATTATGGAAGAATCTGTTTTTTAATCTAAATTGTTCTGCATTTAATTTTAAGAAATTTAGATTTTCTTCAAATTTCCAACAGGAGAAAGTAATCTACTCTCGAAAAACTAAAAACTACTCTAATAGTATCTACATTTATAAATTCTCAATATACTCATTGTAATTTAGAAGTACACAATTAAAAAATGCTGTAAGCTATTTCATGTTGATATCAACAATATTTAAGCGGTTTTTATTTTCATTACGTCTTTTAATTAATTATGAAATAAAAATATCAATATTTTCAATAATTCCAGAAAGCAAAGGAAAGTTGTTCACGTTTAAGTAGTAAAAGCCGCCTTTGGTAAGATGAGTATATAAAACAGAAAATAATTTTTTATAATTGAAATAAATTTATATTTTATTAATAGAATACCGTCTTTGATACTTTTATCGTAATTCATGAGTCCTTTAAGAGATGTTATTAAACTAGGATCTCGTAATTACTACTTGAGAGATACTTGTTGACATCTCTTGGAAGTGCTCTCTATTATAGGAAAAATAAAAAAGGATCAAGATGGAAGCAATTTCAACGGCAATAACATAATTTTGCCCTGAATTTATTTCCACAAAAAATACTGCTAATATCGGTTCAATACTAACATATTATTTCTCTTTACTTCTCGTATTAAAGTAACTTGAATTTGTACAAAATATTTGGATAATAATTAGACGTCGTCCAAATTCGTCAATATCACTGAATTGTGGAAATTTGCAGAATAGTTCCAAGTCAAATAATGTTCCGGAACAGCTTGACAGAGTCTTGCCCGGATTACAACTACAAAACGTTAATATAAGCTGTGACAGCTATAGCAGACCCAAAGCAGCTGCGACTCTTGCAATGTGGTGACCTCGAGGTCGGGGTGGGTCAGAGTTATCCATCCCGTTTGGATTACTTCGAGTTAAGTCCTGGTTATTTGTCACCTTTCTTACGTCCATTCGAAGCATTAAAACAATCTGTTTCCACTATATGGATTAGAAAGTAAGGCAGCAACTAATTAATTGTCAATTATTGACACCTCTGGAGTTTCAGAATAAGGACCGTGAAATAAAGAAAACCGTGAAAATACGGATAATGATTACTCTGTAATGCGAGACGTCGTTAAAAAATCTCGACACAATGTATTCCGTTTTAATGCCAGAAGAATATTCTTGGAAATGTATGCACAGATAATCCAAACGATTAAGTTAACTTCTATGCTTGCCCACAAATGTGGCAAGGACGGCATTTCTCTCTAATGACAATACTGAGAGATGCACAGGTTTATACTAAGGTACCTGCGGGTAATAAGGCCTAGTTAAGGGAGATTTTAAATAAAATCTAAAATATTCCATTTCATTATCAAAATGTATAGCTAATCTTTATTTTAATACATTTTCT
>JAUESI010000038.1:9471666-9483470 GCA_032275145.1 Synergus laeviventris | reverse complement strand
AAAAGCATTCAGAAAACCAATTGTACCTTGGGTTTGATGACTTTGCATCACTCTATTTCCGGAAGAACTTTATGAAGTTCGAATTTCAATATTGTCTGTAAATGTTCACACATGGAAGTATATATTTTGAGTGCATTCTCACGTGCAGTTTCATCAGAGGCAATATTGCCACGACACCAAGAGTTACTCGTCAAATATTTACGACCCAGGTCACAGAAACCGGGTAAAGGATATGTAGGTGTGCTATGTGCATAAATATGCATTTCATACACAATGCAATAACCTAGCAGAGGTTGGTAATGTGAAAAATATTCAGGTATACCCCATGACGTCGCGTCGGTTTAATTGTTTGTCGATATTAAGGTGGTGAGAGGGTTAATGATCATTTTGTCGGCTATAAGCTCGCGACAGGGTGTGATTACCTAATGTCAATACACGAGTTCATATTCAATCTTTACTTTTAGATACTTTTGCTACTAAAGCGCGAAAAGACTTTGAAATTGTTTCACTTTGACATAATATAGGTTACTCTTAAATATATTAAATATGAATATTTTAGTGGGAAAACAATTTTGAAATAGACAATATATTCGCTTTTAATTTCGCCATACATAATTAAAATTTCCACCGTTACAATTTCTATGTATACGCATCTACATTTATTTTTCGATTCGCTGCTTGCAATTCATGTTAAATTTGACAATAAACGACCTTTCTATTTCGAGATGACCGTCCTTTATTCTTGCTGATGAATTTTAAAATTAAATTCTATTTCTACCATAATATTCGTTATTTAGTTTAAAAGCCAAGTCTGTTTATTTCAAAACTACGAGATTTAAAGTTTGCAGTAAACAAAACCAAACACTCTCTCATTCAATGTTCGTTCGGAAATATTTTCAAAGAGTCTTATTTTAAAACAATGTATTCCAATCAATTGCAAATCGCCTAACTGCATCTTTTAGTAGATGTGGTTGGTATTGGAAAGTCAATTGGTTCAAAAGGTCGCATTCACGTATCAAACCGAAATGATCAAAGCTGATGTGCCGATTGAGTGACCCTAGATTCTCTTCATTTGGTTATATTGAATCTCAATTTGGGAGAGTCTAGTACATTCCTGTTAGCTCGACTGTTGCTCATTTCGGCTGTATAATTTTTATCAAAACATTAATACATCCGGTGAACTGTAGTAAAATTAAAAGAAGAAGTTAAACTTAGTTTAATTGAAACAATAGAAATTTCTTTTCATATAATATTTAGTAGGGAAGGTGGCGGTGTCAGTAGTACAGGTCGATGTATGGTCGGGCACTTATAGTCTATCTTTATTCGATTTTTTTTTGCTAATGCGAAATTTTATTTTCCTATTTCCAGTTCAAAATATAGTGCCTATCTTAGTCTGTTGTAGTATTTAGATATTGCTATTATATTATGCAGCATTTTCAGGTATTCTAAGATATTTTAAACAATTTCGAGAAGTTCCTTAAAATGCTTAAAAATATTTTGTAATCCTTGTGAAACCTATAAAAGTCTCATATTTTTTTAAAGCTGATCAAATTAGTTGTGTAAGAAAAGTAAAATCGCAAGTGATATCTTTGGCAAGTGCATATATAAAAAGAGAAAAGGTGGCAGTAGATTTTTACAATCGTTTTCTTCTGATGATCTGATAGAATTACCATCAATCTCAGATGAGTTTCCATGGTAAAGTAATTAAATACCTAGCACTTTACCTATACTCTGTAGGAAAGTATGGGGGGCAGTCCATGTAAAACACAAAGAGTACAACTCGTTTGAGCTTTGATCTCTCCAATCAACGATTCTGCAACCTTTGTCCGTTTCAAAGTCCACTCTTTATCTTGCGGAGCACACTGGACCGCAGAACCCTTTTCGAAACTGTTTCTGAATGCTTAATACTGCAGACACTTCTACTTTTTGCTGCAACTTTGAACCTTTTCAAATAGAATCTCTTTCGTTTCTCTCAAATGCTACTTTTACGTTGACGTTACAAAAGTCTCTTCTGAATTAAGAAATTCAGGAGATTTCAGTATAAGTCTACAACTGTACACTTTATGAGTTGTCAATCCCTCGGTTTAACAGCAGTAAATATCTCGCTTACATAACACTTTCTCATATCTTGTATGTAAGATTGTGCTGCCATACATATATTAATGTTTTAATATAAATATTAGCTCTTCAAAGCTGGATTAGTTATGACAGATCCATTATGGATGTGCAATAGGCCTTGAGTTTGATGTAATGAAAGGTTGCAGGTACCTATCCTTCCTATTTCTCCCCATCTATCTCTATCTCACTTTTTCCTTTGGCGTTCTCGCTCTCTCACTCGGGGGACTTCGTTCGATTCCGTATAGCCTCGCAAGCAGAGAGGGTGGAAACTGAGAGCTTTGGACCGAGTTTTCGCTATTCGACGAAGGGCGCTCGCCGAAAGCGTATAACGCGCGTGTCTTTTGAAGTGTTGTCTTATCGTGAGGTTTCGCCGGTGCAATTATCACGGTCAAAGACACAACCAAAAAACAATGCAATTGTCTTTAATTATAAAAATAAATTAGCACTGCCGCTCTAAAAACAAAGTTTACCTGATGGAAATATTACCTAAGGTAAAAATAACCTGAAGTTGAAATAAAGTGTTGCAAAGTAAAACACTTGAAAGTTAAATCCGTAGCGATTTTACATTTTGATCAAAGTGACTCAGGTCCGTCTTCAGTGACTTAAATCCATTTTAATTTTCTATTTTTTTTCTTGGTTAATTAAAATGCTGAAAGTCATCGAAACAAAAGTTAAATCAAAATTGTCAGTGTTTTTGTTTAAATTTTGATTTGTGGTTTCTGGAATTTTGGCAGTTTTATCGTCAGAGGTCTTTCGAGTTTGTGTCACTTTCTTCAGTGGAAATAGTTTTGGGGCAACGTTATCTGCGTTTGCGAAGCTGGGATAAACAAGGATATCCTGTTTGTATCGAATATGCAGTGCACCTTGGTTATTGCTCCAGGCGATCGATCGTCCTTAGTGCCGGTATAGAATTTCGAAAGCGTAATTAAACTCGTCCGACGTTGTCACCAATGCGTAGATGATGTTGATCGCTTTTCGGTGTACATCATATAAATCGTCATTGGACACATGATAAGTATCAATCCTGATAATTAAATTGGTTCGTCCTGAGTTGTGTTTCGGAGGTTGGATTTAAAAGAAAAACCAAAAGATAAAAATGAAATATACAACTGCGATTTGTAAACTCTGATCTTTCGCGAATCCTACAATTAGTGATCGAGCAGTGTATTAAATAGTGAATAGTGAAACTGTGAAGGTGAAAAGTGAACTTGGACCTATGGAAGTTTAAAGGAAAAAGATTTAAAGCTGACTTTTGTGGAGCATAGTTTGAAGTTCGAGAATAAAAGGAGAAAAGCTTCGATTTGGTGGTGGATTTCCTGGTTTGAGGCAAGTAAACTGCACTTTGTTTTCGTGGCAATTTCGGGCGCTTAGTTGCATGCTTACTGCTTAGTGGGATGATTTTAAAATCCCGTAGGCAAAGCAATGTTGCAGATGTGAAACACCTAGTTGGGTGGGATATATTCACACCCGATTCCACTTTGATTGATATGTGGCTGCAGGCAAATTGAATGCATATCCGAAAAAGAAATGTTATCATCGAATACCGTTGGCATATAGAAGGCAATTTAAAAAAGCAACGGTGCGATTCCAGCAAATTCCAATATGTGTTTCGGACAAAAAAGTATTTGAAACTCACGCTGTTTCGAGATTAGGGGCTTTGACCAGTCGAGTGAAGATGATTGTTAGTCTGTTCATTTAAAACAGAAATAGATTTCAGTAAATTGAATCTCGTCCAGTCAGTTGGCCTAAATTTGCTTTGTTGCATTAGCTTGGAATCGGCGACTGAGAAATTTCAGGGACGAGTAGTTTTTTTTTGTGGAATTATTTGTTTTGCTTTAATTCAGAATCAGTATAAATTCTTGTTGGCTGTGGAAGGCAGAGGAAACTTTTCCAATGAAATTATTTGGGTTAAAAATGCAGCAGATTTGTAAAAAAAGTACTTTGAATTTGAGGGACAAATATTTTCATCGCTTTGCATACATTTTGGAACTGCTTTTTCAGATGCAAATTGTATTTGAATATTTTCAAGCAAGCAAACTTTTTGAATTTATATGATTTCGAAAACATGTTATTCACCGAGTTTTTAAACTTTGTAAAAAAAACTATTTTTAGATAAGAGATGCAAATTGCAGGTCGTTTCTTTGAAGAGCAAGAATAAAAACTTGACTCATACATTATATACATTCAAGATATTTTCATATTGAATATTCAAGCGATAGAGTTCGTTTGATCTTGTTTCGTGATCAAACAAGTATTTGTACTTTAAGGTGCTGAAAAATGCAACCTGCTTTCACTTATAGGTACATTGAATTACATTCTCACACAGCATTATTTTTGCTACTTAAAATAACTTTGAACATTCAGGAAGGGTAAATTATTGCCCTCCTTTCAATAGGCTGCGTTTTATGAACAATGACTTTTTAATGCTTTCCGGTGCTTTCAGTTCTCTCAGTAATAGTTCACAACAGTAAGTCGTAATTCCTGACTAAAGTCTTGAGAGCTCGAAAGAATCCAAACGTAAAATAGGTATTTGAAAATGTATAAAGCGCGAGCTTTTCCAAGACAGCTTTTGTATTCTTGATATACTTTGTAGGTGTACGACTGCTGAGATCAAAGGGATTAAAAATTTGAAGTACTTTCTATTTATTTTTGACAAAATATAAAGTTAGTTTTCCCTTACTGGAAACTTTCATGTCAAATACAGGGCGGCAATTATATAACATTCTCTTTCAACTTCACCTCCATTTATTCGCAATTCACGTTGGTTTTCATTTTTTTATGACAATTGTGGGACAATTAAAATGCCGAAAAGAAAAAGACAACCTACGTGAAATTAAAAAAGTGAAAGTGATGAAGTTACACATGTAGTTGCCCCCTGTATCAGTTTTATGCTCTGCAGTTAAAGATTTATTTAGAATAAATTCTTAAACAGACAGTAAAGTATCTGAGAGATGAAGCGAAGCTAAATCTTTTAGAGATCCTTCTTTAGACTCTCAAACTTGAAACTCTGAAGTTCCCATGAAATTTTAAGCAAGGTTCAATCATCCGATATCCTGAAATCGTCACACTTTTACCATTGAAGGATACTTTTCATGTACTAGTAAGCACTTTTGTACGAACATATCTATGAAAAATATTTAGAGCTAAGAATATGAATTTTATCTTTCGAAAAGGTGATGGTATCAACAGATAAATATAAAACCAATACCTTCCATATCATGAGTAGAATGTAAAAAGTGATATCATTCTTGAAAAAATAACTTGCGATGAAAACTATAGCTCTCTTGAGACCATTTCTTCTTGGTCGCGAGAACTGATACGCCATTAAAAAGTGCACAGATCTTTTTCCCAAGGGACGATCATTTCTTCGATATCTGGCGGAATTCAGTGAATAAAACTCTACTTTATGGCTGCTCGTCGACTCAGAAATGCACTCAGTTGCATAAAAATACTTCAAGAGAAACGAGTTAGATAAACATTGATGTCCCCAATGAATTACCAATCAAGTAAAATTTTAAATTGCTCTTTTTAAGATGACTATAAAAACTGTGAAGATCGGTAGATATAAAAAATATTGTTAAAATAAAAAATAAATTATCTAACATCTCTTTTATCAGAGACTTTTTAATCTAAAATAAAATAATTTAGACAGATGGTCGTAAAGAATCATCATACATTAGTTTATTGATTAATTTCAAATCTTTAATTTAATTTAACCTTCTAATTATGATTAATGTAAATTTCGTTCACTTAATTTACATTGAATTGAATTTAAATTATAGCAAAACTTTCGTAATTTATGTTTCGCAATCATAAATCAGCGAGGAAAGCTAATTAATTATGTGTAACTGGATACTTAATGAATTACAACTAAATTGTTGGATCATTCATATCAATTTCATTTTCCCTAACTAGGAGTATCTGTATTTTTTCTCTGCTTAATTACAAATTATAATAAATTTAGTAATGTTAATACGCCCACTTTTAAACTTTCAAAGTAATATAATTTGTTTAAAATTTCAAAATTTCAAAAAATGGCTAAATTGCAAGTCATTAAGAAATTAAACTTTTTTTAGGAATATAATATTTCCCCGAATTTTGAAATTATCAGATTACTTGTCCCAAGACAAAAAAACTAAACAACGAAAAAATCATGAAAACGTGCAAGACGTCAGTACGTCGATGTAGTTGAGATTACTATAGGAAACGAATTCGGGAAGAAAAAGCTTTGACCTCATTCAAGGATGAGAATAGGGAAAGGGGTTGACATTTTTTGTTTGGGATCAGTCTCTTGTCAAAAAAAATGTCAGGTTTATAAGCAGAGGATCTGAAGCGTGATTCAGGGAGGCTGAAAGTACCCAGGCGTGCCAAGCCCATTTCGAAAGAGTTACTAGCGATGCTAATATCAGTAATACCAACCCCACAGCCGTTCCGACCAGGCTTGCAATTTTAACCCCGGCTAGCTAGCTAGCTTCTGCACTGGAACCTGTCCAACAAATATACCTTATTCACTATCTCTGTGCAATGTTAAAGAGGCCTAGATCTGCTAGATTTACTGGCCACTGTAAACTTTCTAAGCTTGTCGAAAAAGAGAGAAGATCCAGATAGAGAGAAAGAGGTGGATAGAGATTTATTTGTGCATAGAATCGTCTGAATACAACGACTCTGTGAATCCGACAATGCTTCTAGCAATCAATCTGATTTTTCTCTGCTTCTTTCCTTGCCAAAAATTCACAGCTTGTTTCGCTCAACATCCCACGACAAAAGTAGAATTTTTATTCCTATGTAAAAATTGTCACTTTACAACCTAGATTTCTCCAGGGAACATTTTATCGCACAAAATTATTTTTCAGTTTTTAATTTTTACATAATTTATTATTCATAATTAAAATGTGGAAATTATAAAGTCCTATATTTAAAAAGTTTTACACACACAAGTAGAATCCACTGTTTTTTGTCACCTATGTCTCATCTATTTTTATAAAAAATCATGTATTTTATTAACAATAAGTACTCTGGTGACTGATAATAAGTAAGATTAAATCGTAACATCCACATTTGTGTTTAAGTTTAGAATGACACAATTTAAACATGAATAAAATATTAATTAAACTTTTCGCGTTGCATAAACCTGGAATGCTGTTGAAAGTTTTGTAACTATTTGTACAATTCAAGTATAGTAAACAACATATGTAACATATGCGATTATACTTTGACGTTGAGATCTGGGTGTGGATTATTGTACATAAATTCGCAACTGTGGCTTAGAAATTATGTCCGCATCACTTACGCACATAAGTAATACAAGAGAGACAAGGGGTGGATGAAAGAGAATGTCTAGCTAGTGGTATAGACATTCTCTTGTGTGGGATATTCGTATGTGGAACGACGGAAGTTCCGCATGCGTCCAACCGTTTCCTGCTGTCAGGTCTCAGGTTGCTCTGAAAACCGAGAACTTGGAATGCTTGGAATTTTATATTAAAATCCTTTCACCATTCCCAACTTCAACGCTAACGGCCTCCACGTTTCATTTCGCGTTATGCTGTGCGTTGTTCTACATTTGCGATGGAGATCCGCATCCCTCTACTGATGCTACACGCAAAAGCTCTTGCAAAACTTGAACGCTCTCAATTTCCACTTCAAATCCGCTCAATTCAAATATAGAAAGAGTTCACGAATATATTTCCCGAGAAAAAACATAATAAATGTTACCCTCGACTTTTTTCCCCCTTTTTCACGTCAAATTGTTTTTCAATTATCGTTTGGAAATTAATAAAGTTGTGATCCGGTACTCTCAAGTTCCTTTATTAAATATCATGTTTGATACTCAATTAAAATGCAACTGCATAAATAACAATTAATCAAATCAACATCAAAAGCAGTGCATATTGAAAAGTAACCCTACATTACCCTCATTTGCATGTTATTATTTGCATAATTAGTGTTATTATACGCGCGATACAACGCGCAAGAAATATTGTGTTGCCAATGAAAATTCTTAGGAAGCTCTTCAAATTCCACAACAATCAAAGTTTATTAACATACTTAAAATTCTGTGAAAACTTTCAAACATCATAAAACTCTCGTGAAATTCCTTAGAATTCTACTAGGATCTTTAAAATATTTTAAAATTTCATCAAATACCTGGACATTCTTTTTAATCCTTTCAAATCCTTGGAATCTACTAAATAGATTCAAACTTCGTCAAAGTACAATCATAACGCTATTGCTAACCAATATTAACATTATAGGAAGTTGAGAATCCATTTATAATTTTAATATCGTAGATTTTGCCGATAACAAATAAACTGCCCAGATAGTACAAAAACTCCTATAAATATTTCCTGAAGTTCGCAATGCAAGTTTTAGAATATTGCTTTGAGAGGTTAAAGCAATTCTTCTGTAACGAGGAAAATGTCTGCTATCGGGAATTATATGCAATCTTTAGCCGCAATTTTCAGGAAAGGTCATGGATTATTTTTACTAAAAAAAGTGGTAAACAATTGGCTTTTGTATTTATGTTCTCGAAATATTTTGAGAAAAAAGAAAAACAACTATTGGTGCCATAGAAAACTACTGCGCAGCACAGTAATCTATATTTGTGTTTTCAACTTTTGTCAAAAATTCTTTGTTTCATAATCGCTTAATGCAATATTCCCAAACGTACACTACGAATTTAAGGAAAAATATTCAGGCAAGTTTGTGTGTTATCTGGGGGTATACGTGAAAATTTGATCATTATGATATATGTGAAATTAATCAAATATTTAGCAATATTATGCATATAAATTAATCATACCATTATAAATGAGAACGCTAAATCCAGTTTCATCACTGCATGGTTTAAAATATGCTAAAACGAATATCCCATGATTGGAGCGACACTCATTTACGCATGGGAAACACTCAGCTAACATATACTTGCTTTTAATGAGGTACATAAGTTTTTGAATATTCTTTGTATATTCTTTGATAATGGAGGGAGTTTTGATCGTTCTTTGTGTTCGTTTACGTTATAAAAATAGAGACGAATGTATAAAACGTACAAGTTGCAAAGAACTTTTTTAATAATACCCTCTGACAGTTTCCCTCGACTGAGAGTTTTATAATGCATTTTATGCGAGGGGAAAAAGTTGATTTCTATTTAATTTCGTTTGATGTCACATTTTGACGAAAACAGAAAGTTTTACTGCCCAATTGTTTAGTTTTCACTGCTACTCTTAAATACATGTTTCTCATTTGTGAGTGCGATAATCAGAATTTAAAGGGATGTGGTTGCAAAATAGTGGCTTGAGAGGAGATAAAAGAGCGCTAGCAAGTGAATTCGAAGTCGGATTGAAATTGTTGAGGAAGCGGCAGCTTTGCCTTCAGTGCCACGGGATGAAAGTCAAAAGGCTAAGCGCCTTATGGTATTCTATCTAAGGATTCTCTTTTTTCTCTCCCTCATTCTCCTTCTCTCTTTCTCTTAGTGCCTTTTACTGACATGTTTGGCGTGCTTGCGGGAGTAAAAGATGCCATTGATTTTTATTGCTCAAAAATAGGCTGCCGCCTTTTCGTGAATCTAGCGGGAATACGGCAATGGGTGAAAAGGTGCATCTTCGTAAACGGAAGAGAGAAAGAGGGAGAAAAACAAAAAAAAAAACAAAAAAAATCTTTATCCTCTTGCTTCTTTCGTTGGTGCTACAGGAAAGTAATAATACCACAGATTTCTCACAAAGTAGCTCAGTTTCATGATTCTAAAAATTAAGAAGTTATAAAGGTGCACTGAATGTGGGATGCAAGGATAAATGTGAGAGCGAAAATATTGAAGATCGCGACGCATTGTCGACATAAAAAAAGGGGGAAAACAGGATAGGAATAAGTATTTGTGTCGTAGTTTGCCCCTAATTCTCTTTTATACTCATACTGCTCTCAAAAAGATCATCAACCCTTTCTTAGAGCCCTCAAGGGAAACACTTCAAACCACCTGTTAACGAGTAATGGGGATTCTTACATCCGGATTAAAACCAAATAACTTATCACACCCTCGATAATAAATAATTAAACTTATTAAACTGAATTCGTCAGATTAAATCGATGAAAATGATTAATTACGTCTTATTACAATTACGTCCTATGTATATTTTTCTGTTAATCCTCATAATTATTCCATAAAAAGTAGCTGTTTTCGAGGGAATCAACAGGGTTGTGTGACCTACTATCGAAATTTTTTTTAAATATCTGACGTCCACTCAAATTAAGATATCGAGTTTAAAATTTCGGAAATTTTGGACTTGCTGGTTGATAAAAAATGTCAATATATAATTCTTCCTTATCTGTCAAAAAAGAGGAAAATCTATAGAAACTTGTCAAAAGTGATATTTTAAATAAATAATGCAGAGATAAAAAACCGTAAACACAACAAGAAACACTTGTTTCAAAACACCTTGTTATTCCCCAGTACGTAATTTCAGGATTTCGCATGAATACATCTGACCTGAATACTCTATAATTTACATATAGTATTTCAGTATAGAAATGTATTCGATCTGGCAATGACGTTTTTTCGTTTTTTGAGAACAGATACCACTGGATAGGAATAAATTCATGCACTATGCAACAACTCTCACCAAAATTCATCAGGGACGTATAGTACATGCGAAATTTTCGATTAGAAATAAATACCGCCGCAGGGGCCAAACAAAATTAAGCTGCTTGTTCTGTGGCTTAGTTGTTTATTTTTCATAGTTCAGCTAACGTGACGAGAATTCAAACCCTGTCTCCTTGATAATCGGAAATATTCGCCCCGAGGGATATTGAAAAATTCTCTGATAAGAATAATCAAGTACAGGGAAGATCAGAGCAACTTATTTGAATATAGAATAAGTTTTTGTTTGAGAAATTCCCTAAAATTCACATTTGCACCCTAGAATTTTTATTTATTTTTCATAATTCTAAAAATGAAGTCCCTTTCAGGGGCTTGGTGCTTAAAATCCTTTCATTAAGGCGTGGCAAGTGAAGGTAGAATTATTACGGATACTTTTAGTCTATTTTAACTGTCACACTGTAAATATCACAAACCAAAAATGACAGATCGCGAGTAAGAAAATGAGAATCGATGGCATGCCGAACCGAAAAAATAAAATGTGCCAACTCTGAAGAGAGAAATTCCACGAACAGTGTGGAGACTTTGATTGTTTTGCCCTATTATATAACTATATGGGTTGCAGACTCTGATTTTCACGATTGTCTGTGGACAATTGTTTGTACGTAGACGTTATGGTTGCTGTATTCGGAAACTCTCAATAGACAAAGGGGTTTCGATCGAGAGAGTCGTTCGTGAAAGTCCCTTTTATTTCTGAAGTGAAGTACACGAATCGCCTCTATAGGAATTCTGTCATAAAATGTTATTATCCTCGATGAACAAGAGTACAGCTAAAGTCCTTCCAGAGTAGTAATTTTGAATGTTGCAATAAGAAACAAATTTCAGATATTGAATTCTATTAGATTTTCACCGATAAAAGTGTTATTTATGACCATTTTTCATTACGCGCGCGCGTAGGGTACGTGTCCTGCCCCTGATATAATTCATTTTAATAATTCATTCAACATTTTTACAGCTATCATTTTTCGAAATATTTATAATCCAGATGATTATATTTCTAATCTCTTAACATTTCTGAAAGATTTGGAAACTGCATAAAACT
>JAUESI010000038.1:9456607-9469054 GCA_032275145.1 Synergus laeviventris | reverse complement strand
GCAAGTCAAGTGGCTTTTCACCCGAATTCCTAAAACTAAAATTAACGGAGTTATTCAATTTGTTTATGAGAAAAAAACGTACCACCATTTCGTTGCCTCTTTAGGACAGTTTAATTATAAAAAGTCGCTTTGCCGCTAAGCGAAAATGATAGTATCACTCCTCTAGAATAAATTTACCTAATATAGATAATATCTCCTGTCGGACAAAGTTGTAGAAATTCTGTTGAAAAACAGGAATTTTTTAAATAACAAATGACTTTTTGAAAAAACTAATAAATATTTTAAGCTAAAATTTTCTACAATTGTTAAGGGCGACAAGAGACATATTTTCTGACAGTTTGAAATATTTTGATACATGATTTAAAAAACTATTGCATATTTAAAAACGGCGATTTTCGACGGTTTTTTATTATTTTCCAGGTTAACAAATACATATGTGAATCCAAGATCCACTATTTTGTAGATCTTTTTGAGACCTACATTTTTCAATTACACTTTTTTCCTGTTTTTTTCTATCTTTAACCATTTTTTAAAAATACCATCAGTCCTCGGCGTCTGATGGAAACATATAGACTTTGTGTCCCAACACTAACACTACAAAAATATGCGGTTTTTTCAGGTATACATTTTTCCAAAAAACAGGCGTTCTTTTGATAGGCACCTGGTCTGTGATACAACACCACATTCAGTTTAGTATCTAGTGGTTCAAATCTTATTTTCCTCTTGTCTTGTTGTGCATCACTAACCAAAATCAAATTTAAAAAAACTTATTGCTAAAAGGATTATTTTCTAAATCTGCTGCTTCACCCCTGTTTGTGGTAGTAGTTGCGAGGAAACTCGTAAGCATTGTAGGGAAGTTACGAGTTGTTTCTATCTATTGAAGCCAGAAGTCCAATATTCGATATTGGCGGTCGCGTTTGCCGAAAACGCGTAATTTATTTGTGGTTGCGAAACAAAAGAGTGAACGAGCTTATTTTTATCGTATGATATTTCATATCCGACAGATGGTGATATTTTGGTCCAGTTCTTGGTCGGATTTGCGGTCTAGTTTATCATTTTCATGCCTTTTATTAGCAAGGATATTATACAGCTTGTTATTTTGGAAAATCATTTCGATGGTTTTAAGAATCGTTAGACTACGATTGCTACTGAAAAATTTATTGAGATATCCCAAGTTTATTTTGATCAAAATGCGCATCTGATAAATAAAATTGGTTTTGAAGCACTAAGTAATGAATGTTTATATTGAACTCATTCGATTGAAATTGGTGTAGTTCCCGCAGAGTTCAAGTCGATTTAATTTAAAACCTCTTTTAGGGGATTTCAGGCGCTCTCCTTACAAAAATAGCTCTTCTAATGGAGAGTCGAATAAGTCCTTCCTTCTGATATCTTTTTTCTTAAAGCTTCGGTTTAGGTCTAAAAGAAAAACTCGAAAGGTTCACGATTAGTAGGAAGAATCGGTTCTTTTGACGAGGGTTCTTATTCCTCCCTTTAGAAGTCTGAGGCCTGTAAAAAAACTGTCTGTTGTATGTCACAAAACACCATTATTTACTCTCCTGACTTAGCAAAGCTTTCGGTTCTGTTCCTACACGGATTTACTTTTCAAACAGTGGCCGTACCTTTTCAAGTATCACTTCTTTCTCAATACAAAAATATTGAGGAGAATTATTGTATATGTTTCAGTAGCTCACAAACAATTCTTCATTTATTTTAAAAAGCAAAGATTTTCATAAGAATATCCTATTTCTCCTATTTGTATAATATTTTTTACCAGCAATATTATATGATTAGCGGTACAAAACGCGCGGGACACATTTGTCTCGAAAATCAATAATATTAAAATGCAAATATGGTTTCAATTTGAAATTAAACAACTTAAGGTCCTTCAAACAGGCATTTTTTTCTATTTGAAGATAAGTATATTTGATTACATTAAATTTTGAACATTTTTAAAGAATTTTAAAGGTTTTAGCGAGATTTTATGAGATTTTAAATCGTGACATGGGGGGGAGCAGTAATTCTGAGCGTGATTTCGCGGAGGGTTTGCTGGTTTTTATTCGCAAACTGAAAAATATTTAGTCCATATATCTCCTTGCTGATTTTTTCTTTTAATTAATTTTTTTATAAACGCTTGATATGTTCCTTAAAAAAAATAAATAAGTTTTAATAATCAGGTTTATATTTTGGATTATATGTTCATGTAACGTTTGATTCCCATATTTAAAAAGATTCTGAAAAGTATTATATATAATTATTAAAAAAAAATTGTGAATCGCAGAGGTGGTCGAAAAAATGTGACGTAATATTATAGGTGGGGGTCTCGTAAATAATTAGTGACCAAGTTTGACAAGTATGTCGGGGGGGGGGGGGGCTTGAAGTACAGAAGAGTGACATCATATGTGAACGCTTTCATATGTAATTTCACTCTTCCAAAATATTTTCGTATGTATCGTAATTTTATGTCTAGTGATATCTTCTTTTTGATGAAGTTTATTTGAAAGAGTCTATATAATATCGAGAGGAGAGTTCCTCGCAAATTACGTCTTAATGTGGTTCTTGTCTCACGGTGGAGTAAAGTTTTTTAATTAAATCCGAGCTTCCGATTTCAATTTATCTTTGCGCCACTCGTGGTGGATCCACCTCTTCTTCATCCCCCTTCATTAATTGCCCCTACCCCTTATTTTCGCGGCCCATGGCCAGGAAAGCCGATTCATTATCATCTCGCTTCTTCTTCAGTGAGAGCTCACTGGATAGCATCTCTCTGTATTTGGTTATTCCGTAATAGGAACGATAATTAATATCTAGAAGAAAACTCAGTCATACAGTCTGGGACTTCCTAACTTTATCCAACTAATCCTAGGTTTTTACTCATTCTCATCCAATCCGGAATAAGGAATAAACCTTGCAGCTAACGACTTTCTGAAAATGGCTTGAAAATTTTTGTTCAATTTAGGGATTGAATTTAGTTCATTACAGAAATATTTTCGCAATGCAATTTTAGGGTGGCCACTCAAACTTAAGAAAAAAATTTTCAGAGACTGTAATATGAAGGCTGATGAAAAACAAATTTTCTTGGTCCTCAATATTTAAGATTCACCTGAAACCGTGCCATGTAATTAAACCATGTAAGATTTGGCGTGGGTCTATATTCATAAAACTTGTGATATATGGTATTTATTGGTATTAAAACTTAAGACCTGCGAGGTAAAATAAAGATAAGACTTGGGAAACTCTAATTTTATTGTATGAACTATAAAATGTCAGAAAAAAAATACTTACATCTTTTAATTGTTTGTGGAATTTGGTGTCAAGGAATTCTTGAAACTTTAGCAGATGGAAAAATAAGTAAATAAAATTATATGCCGGGTAAATTTATCTGGAACTAAACTAATAAGTCTAACTGTAAGAAAATACGATACTGAAAGATTAATTTATTAAATTCTTGCAAAGGAATCATCGCATCTTCTCGTTCGTCAAAAATGTGTAGTTAGTTTCTTGCCGGATGAAGACGTACCATTGCCGATTACTAATGCATTCTAAATTGTAATTATTAAGCAGAATGGCCGTATTAAGTGCGTAGGTAGTGTTATTTCGAAACACGTTGTTATCACCGCTTCTTCGTGTGTTCAACCGAACCCAGAGAATTACCAAATTACATATGGCCAGGGATATTCAAATCGTGGCCAAAATTATACAATATAAATTCACAAATAAATAAATCAAATATAAATTCGCATTAGACAAGTAAAATGTACATATAAAATAAGTAACGAACCAAAGATCATGTCGATAAACAAAATATACCGCATGACATAGGCTAGTGGAGACGTATAATACATATCGTAGAGTTGATGCAAAGCGATATTGCAGACCTCGAAATCGTAAGATCCACCGTGGATCATTTCTATAGGGAGCTTCCTAAACCTAGGATTTTGATTGATCAAACTCGACCGTCCTAACTCGCCAAACCCGTCAATTGTATAATAGGTTTCATAATTCCAAAACCCTAATACAATGAAATGCAAACAAATAAACCAAAACAAATGGCACATTGAAAAATACAAAGAAAAAAAACCACTGTCAGCACAACCGATCACCTAGTTATTTCACCGGAATATAATTAAAAAGAGGTAAGAGACGAAATTTACCTCTCATATCTCTCTGAGTGCGAGAGCGTGGCGCGAAATTATGGCCATATGCAGAATATCAATCGAAGAATTGATTACTAAACCCATACACTCTCGCTCGTCATGACCTCTATTTTTCCTACATTTATTAATTTCATAAGGTGATTGGTGCATAATGTTTATTAATTCTTTGAGTTAATACAGCAGAAATAAAGCTAGAAATACAAATGGCCCGCCTCATTATCCCCGTTGCGTGGGCATAATTTTATCATGACGCAGGTACACAAAATATCTTACATTAGCTAATTAGTTCATAATATCGACTCTTTTATTGATTTTATCGGGGTGTAAATCCACCGATATTCTTACGTCCTGCCTAAAGCTTTATTAATAATTCTAAGTAGCAACAGACTCTATTTTTATTAAAACTAATGCCTCGTTTTACTTTAAATTTTAATGTAAATGTGGGAACGAGGAAAAGCCAATAACTTAAAGGATTTGAATTGAAATTAGAAATTTATTCATTTAACTACAATATTTGAATTTTACAATAAAACAAATTTTACAAATTCGACCTTTAACAAACTAATGAGTGAGCCTGTGTTTTAAAAGTAGTCCGCTTACCGGTTGTCGTTTCCTATAGACCTAAAGTCTATGCCAACCGGGTTAGTGTGAATGTCAGGAGAACTTCTAATGAACGTGCAGTAGAGATATGAGTGAGTCGGGTTCTCACGGATATTTGAGTGAGAAGTGTGAGTGTGGTTCTAGGATGAAATTTTGTAGTGAAGGGGCTTAGATATATGGGTCGGTGGCTTCTTACAGATTTGTACTTTGTTACTGTTGATGATGGCTCAACTTTCTAAGGGTCCATTACATGATTAGCAATTATTGTAATTCACTAACAAAAATAATAATTAAAGTTTACAATGAAAGGTAATGCTATATGAATTATCAGGTGATTACATCTTTGTATCTTTTTAAGGAATGTGATGAATTTAAATAATAATTAAGTAATTAACGATTATTATCGTTACGGTGACGTGACAATATTATTGTTTCTGAACTATTCAAATACAACAAATTTTAAAATAATTTATACACTATAACATGAGGATTTTAAGGCTTTTCAAGCTTCATCAAATTGTCTATCAATTTCAAGGAAGATGCTAGATTATTATTATTATTTTTGTATCTTTTCATCTTTATTATTCTTAGTATTATTTTCATTGGTAATATTTATATTTAAACAATCCTGAGAAAGAAATCAGATCATTTGTCGTCTGTTTCATTTCGTCAATATATATTTCATCAATTTTAAAATTAGTATTTGAGAAAGCGAATTGTTCATTTGTACGCAATATTGTTCCTCTTCATGATAAATAGTAACAGAACATTTTTCATTATTCTTAAAACAATCATCCACATTAATTTCGTTATATTTGAGAACATCTGAATTATTATTATAAACATGATAAAAATTTGTAACCCCCTCCTTATCATCAATATTTAATATTCACCTAAAAACGTGAAGTGTATAATTAAACAGTGTAAGATTTAGAGTGGGTCTATATTCATAAAGCTTGTGAAATTCCAGATTATGACTTTCATCATATTTTATGGAACTATTAGTGAGGTAAAATAAAGATAAGGTTTGCAAATAAAATTACGATATCAAAACATTGGGGCGAAATATTTCTTTCCCAATTGAGTCTCGTCTTCAGTGCAGTAAATTGGGAAATTCTAATTTTATTGTTTGAACTATAAAATGTCAGAAAAAAGATACTTGTATCTTTTAATTCTTTGTGAAATTTGGTGTCTAGGAATTCTTGAAGCTTTAGCAGATGAAGAAATTCGTAAGTAAAATGATATGCCATGTAAATTTATCTGGAACAAAACTAATAAATCTAAATGTAAGAAAATACGATACTGAAATATTAATTTATCAAATTCTTGCAGAAGAATCATCGGATCTTCTTGTTCGTCAAAAACGTGTAATTAGTTCCTTGCCGAATGAAGACGTACCATTGCCGATTACTAATGCTTCCTACGTTGCAATTATTAAGCAGAATGGCCGTATTAAGTGCGTAGGTAGTGTTCTTTCGAAACACGTTGTTATCACCGCCTCTTCGTGTGTTCACCAGAACCCAGAGAATTACCAACTTAGTTGTGGTCAAGGGGATTCATCTCGTGGCGTCAATAATTTTGTAATAGAAATAAGAATACACTTAAATATCGCTTTGCTCACTGTTAATCACCCCTTCGTATTAAGTACTGTCTGCAACAGTATACCGCTGCATGTAGGACATCTGCTACCAGGCGTTGTGGGTAAGGTTAGAGGTTGGGGTTTCAACTTTAGGTCCAATCAGTAAGTTATTAATAATATATAAATTACATAAAATAATATTTTACGTCGTATGCATCACTGTAACTAAATAATTGTCATCTTTCAAATTTCAGACGTGGAACGAATATTCCTACAAAACTACGATCAATCGAAGTGCCTATAATTTCCCATCGGGAATGTGTAAATAGATACGGGCGTTCTTTTCCGATCACTGAGCAAGAAGTTTGCACTTATCATCCAGACAGACGCTGTGGCCATACTGATGTTGGTGCTGGTTTAGTTATTGGACAAGCCTTGGCTGGGGTTCACCTTCGGTCTGAATTAAATCTCGGTGGAGTTAATCCTCCATTTCCTGATGTTTTTGCCATCGTACAAGATCTTCAGTACAGACGATGGATCACGTCAAACGTTCGAGAGATTGATTTAGTGATGGGAAACCGACAGCATCCATTATATCCTCATCATGCATAATTTAAACTTCGTCAAGTCTAGGTCCGTTCTGAACAGTGCCTGTGTTAGCGCGTAGTGTCTAGTTATCGTGCGCGCGCCTAGACGATTACCAACTGTCTTTTATTTTAGGATTAGTGCTTGAGCACAATCGTGAACTGAACCTATAATCTGTACCTGAAGGTCCTTCTGTCCTTTTATATCGTGAAATACAAGACGGTTAGTGATACGATTCGCTCGTATCGTGCCTAGACACTTAGACACTATAGTGGGTATAGTGCTAGCGCAGGCCTAGGCCTTAGGCATGGGTCAACTGAATAAGTCTATATTGTGGACGAACCGTAATTGTTTTAAAATTATGAATTTTGTTGTATGAAATTGTAATCGCGTCTATTTTTTCCTGCGTATCCACGTTTACGAATTTAGTCAGGAAAGATTGAGAAAGTATAACACAAGAACATAATAATAATACATTTTTAAATGCATTTAGTTTCAGATAAAATCTAAAAGGTAAATAGTCAATTGTCAATAGTCAATAGGTACATAAAAAAAGAAAGCATCCAAGTACTGAGAAATGACAATTGGAACCGCTATAAAGTGAATATCTCCTTAGAAATATAAAATGATGCAGGCTTCATAAAACTTGCGACATTCCATAGTATGTCTTTCATAATTTTTTATAGAACTATTTATTTTTAATAAAACCTAAAACTAGCGAGGTCAAATAAAGATTAGCCTTGCCAATAAACATAAGCCTTGTAAATTAAAATACGATTTAAAGATAGGCGCCACGTGTAAGAAGACGAGTTGGTCTATATTCATAAATCTTGTAACATTCCAGATTATGTCTTTCAACATTTTTTTTTGTATTAAAACTTAAGACTAGCGTGGTAAAGTAAAGATAAGCCTTACCAATTAAAATACAATGCAAAAGATAGGCACAAAAATTTTCTTCCGCAATTGAGTCTCGTCTTCAGTGCAGTAAATTGAGAAACTCTAATTTTATCGTCTTAACTATAAAATGTCAGAAAAAAGATACTTGCATCTTTTAATTCTTTGTGGCATTTGGTGTCAAGGAATTCTTGAAACTTTAGCAGATGAAAAAATAAGTAAATAAAATTATATACCATGTAAATTTATCTGGAACAAAACTAATAAGTCTAACTGTAAGAAAATACGATACTGAAAGATTAATTTATTAAATTCTTGCAGAGGAATCATCGCATCTTTTCGTTCGTCAAAAACGTGTAGTTAGTTTCTTGCCGAATGAAGACGTACCATTGCCGATTACTAATGCTTCCTACGTTGTAATTATTAAGCAGAATGGCCGTATTAAGTGCGTAGGTAGTGTTCTTTCGAAATACGTTGTTATCACCGCTTCTTCGTGTGTTGAACCGAACCCAGAGAATTACCAAATTACGTGTGGCCAGGGGTATTCAAATCGTGGTACCAATAATTATGTAACAGATATAAGAATATACTTTAATATTGCTTTGCTCATTGTTAATCACCCCTTCGTATTAAGTGCTGTCTGCAACAGTATACCGTTGCATGTAGGACATCTGCTAGCAGGCGTGCTTGGTAAAGTTAGAGGTTGGGGTTTCATCTTTAGATCCAATCAGTAAGTTATTAATAATATATTAATTACTTAAATAATAAAATTTTACGTTGAACACATCACTCCAACTAAATAATTATCGTCTTTCCGATTTCAGACGTGGAACGAATATTCCTACAAAACTACGATCAATCGAAGTGCCTATAATTTCCCATCGCGAATGTGTAAATAGATATGGACGTTCTTTTCCGATCACTGAGCAAGAAGTTTGCACTTATCATCCATACAGACGCTGTGGCCATACTGATGTTGGTGCTGGTTTAGTTATTGGACAAGCCTTGGCTGGGGTTCACCTTCGGTCTGAATTAAATCTCGGTGGAGCTAATCCTCCATTTCCTGATGTTTTTGCAATCGTGCAAGATCTTCAGTACAGACGATGGATCACGTCAAACGTTCGAGAGATTCATTTACTGATGGGAAACCGCCATCATCCATTATATCCACAACACAAATAATTTAAACTTCGTCAAGGTCCATCCAGAATAGACTTATTCAGTGGACCCAGGACTAAGGTTCTAGCACTAGTGTCGAGACACCTTCATTGTTTTAAAAGTATGAATTTTGGTGTATGAAAATTCGTTTTTGCGTTAGAACTGGCACAAAAAATTTGTGAAATATTTTTTTAATGGCGCTCAATTTATTTATAGGATGTCCAGGTAGTATAATAACTCCTCGGTTTTCAATCTGTAATAATAATTACCTCCTTTTTTTCAATTAACGAAAAGGAATTTATGGTTGGAACGGCTGAGAGGTTTTTAAAGGTTTTCATGCAGCTTTACTCATGATAGGGAATGTAATTTTACATCTAATAATGATTGGAGATGTTTCGAGGACTAGAGGTGCTTCCAAACCCATTTTTTGTTATACATTCACAGACACGAAAATACGAATCTACACAATGCTATCTAACAAATTATCATTGTTTCATTGTTTCTTTCTGAGTTGACAGTCCCATTTTCTTGTGAAATCAGGAGTGAGTTTATTTTTGAATTTTGTTTTTTGTTCCACAAAAGTGAAAGGAATTTCGCTGATTCATTAAATGAAATGAAAATGAATTCTGAAGGAAATAGAAGTTTGAACTCATGGAATTTTGTAAATAACGCCTGATATGATGTTATATATGTTTCGATATTTATACATACTTCATAATCATCATGAAGAATAAATATATTGAAAGCATAGTAATTTTTTGGTTAAAAATCTTAGAACTGCCTTCGTTCTTGGATTGGAAACTTTGCTTTTAAAAATTCTGGTATTTTCACATAAAGAAGGTAATTTTTTACTCTCTGAGAGAAAAACTTTGAAGTCTTTTATGAATTTTGATTAAAAATAATGGTGCTATTGAAAGTTGGTTCGAATTTAGGATTAGGGAAAACTTGAAGGTGGTGCTGCAATATATCACGAATATTTATTATGCATAAAGTATAAACTACGAAAGTTGGAGCTCAAGTAGATAAATATAGGTAATTCTCCATAAACTGGGCAGTGGGGTGAGTGGAAAAAAAATTTAGGTATCTGACATCACTCCTACACGAAAAGTAGCACATTGGGACCCTAAAAAAGTATAATTAAATTGAAGTCGATTTATATATGTCTTGGTTACGCGCGCTCGAAAAATATGTTTAAAAATTTATTTATTTCAATTTATTTTCTACGTTTAGGAAGGTGAGAAAAGTCTTCTCTTTTGACTGATTTCACAAAGTGGTTCCCTACGAGATAATTATTAAGGTTAAATTTCTATAACAGCTATAAAATAACAACTAAAATCCGAACGCCTCGGTATAGATCAGGAGAATTGTTTTCGATATTTAAGATCATTCTGGGGTTACAAAAATGCACTAGAACAAAAATTGACAAGTCTAAGGAATTACAATTTAATTAGCGGTTACTCAGCCCCTAGATTTCTAAAAAAACAACAATAAATTATAGCTTGATTTGATTGAAAATTTGCTCTGGAGGGTTTTTGGGTCTTCTTATTATAATATTTACGTTTACTTTCAATCAGCATATTTAAAATTTTAATACAATCCTATAACATAGACTGCTCATATTTTTATTACATGAAGAATATTTTCCATTAAATAACTGGAAGAATGCTGTTTTTAATATACTTTTATATTTTGTTAATTATTTTAAATAGTTAAAATGTCATGAAATTGGTACACAATTTAATTCGGATTTAGAGAACAGTCTGCGTTTCCGCATAAGTATTTCGCGATTTAATTATGAGTGTGTCGTTTGTTAAGCACATCTTTCGTTTATGAAGGAAATCTTTTGACTTTCTGGCACGTTTGGTCAGTTCGGATAACGAGTGGATTCTTACAAACGGGAATCCGTGCGGTTCGAGTGTAAATGCTTTCGAGTTTGGTTCGTTGAGAAACTGTTAAAACGTGGATGGAAAAATGGTCAGGAATCTAGTGGAGAAAGAGGGAGCGAGTCAGGGTAGTAAGGTGGTTTCTCGGTATGTTTTTCGACGGTGCCTTGGCCGGGACAGGTTCTGCGTGCGACGGAAAAGCCCCGGTAATAGATGCGGGACATTTACCAGCGGCTCTGGTGGCGCAGACCACTGTGTCTGCCGCTTAATCAACTTTAGGTGCTGCAACTTTGGCATATATATATATATATATATAATTATACATTATACATATCTATATACCATAGTACATGTATATTGTATAAATGAGTACAAATATATATATATATATTATAGGTTTCTCCGAAAAATTAAAGCCTTAAAAAGCTAAGCCAAACAATACCTAATTTTTGACTTAAAAAAAAAATAAAAAATTCAGATTATTTTTTAAAAATTTTACCGTGAATTCATCGGTGAAATTGAATTTTGAGAAATCTTCAATGAATTCGTCTTGAAATTCGCCACCAAAAAGCTACACAATTGCATAGAATAATTTTTATAAAAATTCAATTTCACTGTAGAATTTGTGATAAAAATACAAAACAGTCCTTTTGTTATTTTCTTGTTGGTTTATAAAGTCGAAAATAAGGAAGATATTAAGTTTTTTGGCGTGGTTGTATGACTTTTGACTTGCACCTGCGTACGTCCTGCGAGCACAATCTGCAAGGAAGTTGTCCAGAATGTCCATCAGAGCGATCCTGTGCATGAGTTCACCGATGGGAATTGACGCGAATTTTCACCGTCGCCGAGAGGAAAAGCCTCCTCCCATTACACGTCCGGTTAAACAGGATCAGAGAAGTTCTCCCATCCAGGATACCACATTCTATAACAATTCCAGTTTATATTCTCTCTTCCTTTTCTGTTCATTCACACTAAAAATATTTCTTCTTTTTCTTTTATAAATGTAAATGGACGGCATTACACGAACTTCTGGCATAGGGAATTTTGACAACGCCACTCTTTTTACTTTTTCTGTTTTTTTAAATCTAATTTTTGTAATCCATTTAAAAAAAAATCTCTTGAAATAGAGGATATTAGTGGATGGCTTTTGGTTTGTTTTTAAAATTTCAGAATAGATTGAAATAAAAGTATTTGAAGTATTTTATCTGGTAGTTGAAAATTGTCGTGTAAATTGGAATTGTTGAATGCAGGAGGGGAGCAGCTCAGTAATCGAGACTGTGAAACTGAGTTGAAGCTCTGAGAGAGCCTGTTCGCTGTTCAACTCTGCGGATACTTTAGAGTGTGGAGTGTGGACAGTAGACGCCTCTTTCAACCATCCCCAGCATCTTCTAGCTACCACCCCTAATTTTTCCCCAAACTAAATTTCCATCCAGTTCTATACGGGCGTACCCAGGAATTACGTGCCAGAAGCCTCGTTTTCCTCATTGTCTTCTCGGTGCGACGAAATGTCGCCTATTATGTGCCTTAGAGACACGGCAGAAGCATTGAAATATGTTATTTCACCAGTGACCTTTTTCAGATAATTATAATGCTTCAC
>JAUESI010000038.1:9439387-9456507 GCA_032275145.1 Synergus laeviventris | reverse complement strand
TGCCTTAGAGACACGGCAGAAGCATTGAAATATGTTATTTCACCAGTGACCTTTTTCAGATAATTATAATGCTTCACACAATTGTTATTAAAACAAACGAACTCGTACATAATCAACACGCGCTCATGTTTGTATCAAAGTGTTCATTAAATATTTTAGTAAGCATTTCAATTTATAACGTAAACATTAATTTTAAGCGATTTCAAGTGTCTTTAATTAAATTAAATTATAAGAATATTAAAATTATGAAACAAATTAATGGTGTTTGCAAGCGCTTTAAAACTATCTTAAAAAATTAATAAAACAGATTTATGATGCCCTGGAAAATTTGGTACTGATAACTTCAAATTATTAACATCCCAATCAATAAACTCCAAAATTCATCACATGATTATATTTATAATCTGGTTTAAAATTTTTTGTCTAGAAGTTATTTACCATATTTATATGTCATAAATTATGACGTAATGTGGGTTTATATTCATAAAACTTGTGATATTATTTCACCATTTATTTGTTCTAAGAGTCCAAGGGGCCAACAAAAATAAAGATAAGCCTAGCAAATAAAGGTAAGTCTTGCCAATAAAAATACGATGTAAGTTAAGGAACTCTAATTTTATTGTCTGAATTCTAAAATGCCGGGAAAAATATACTTGCACCTTTTAATTCTTTGTGGAATTTGGTCTCAAGGAATTTTTGGGATCTCCACAGATGAAGAAACTAGTAAGTAAAGTGATATCACATGTAAATTTATTTGGAATAAAACCAATAAGTCTATTAACTATTAGAAAATAAGAAACTGAGAGATTAATTTATCAAATTCTTGCAGAGGAATCATCAGATTTTCTCGTTCGTCAAAAACGTGTAGTTAGTCTCGTACCTGGTGAAGATTATCCAGTACCGATTAGTAGTGCTCGGTACGTTGTAATTATTAAACATCTTATGCGTATCCAATGCGTAGGGAGTATTCTTTCGAAATACGTTGTTATCACGGCTGCTTCATGTGTTCTTTATAATCCAGAGCAATACCAAGTTATCCCGAATTCAGCAACTGCAGATCGTGGATATGTCGCCAATAATGTAACAGAGATAAGAAAACACTCTAATATTGCCTTGCTCATTGTTATTCAACCCTTCGTATGTAGTATTAACTGTAACTATCTACAGTTGCATTATGGACCTTTACTACCAGGAATAGTTGGCAAAGTTAGTGGTTGGGGATTCAACTGGAGATGCGCTGAGTAAGCTATCAATAATATATTAAATACATCAAACATCATATTTTACGTTGCATGCATCACTTCAACTATAAGTATTTGTTTTCTTTCCTATTTCAGACGTGGAACGAATTTTCCTACAAAACTACGATCAATCGAATTGCCGATCATTGGCCATCAGGATTGTGTAAATAGATACCGACCTCAGATTAAGATTTCAGAGAAAGAAGTTTGCACTCTTCACCCGCAAAGAAACTGTGGCCACACTGATATTGGTGCTGGTTTAGTTGTTGACGGTTACTTGGCTGGGGTTCACCTTTGGACTGGACTAAATGCAAGTCGAATTGATCCTGAATATCCAGAGGTTTTTGCAATCTTGCAACATTCTTATTACAGTAATTGGATTAAGTCAAATCTCCAAGCCATTGATTTACACAGAAATTCAAGAGCCTAGTTAGGATTTGATTGGTCTCCAATTAGTGTTTAAATTGGTGTAATTACTATTTGAGGAAATAGAAAGTATAAAATATATCTGTTTCAAATATATCTGTATCAAATATAGGTCTAAGTTTTCAAGAAGCTACCATTTTCCACTTCACCTGAACTTCTCTGTAACGATTTATCATTTGTACTAGTCCCTTTGTTCTATGATATGAAATGTTTTCAATTTGTTAGTTGAACAAAACCGAATTTAGATTGAGGGAGATAAAAATCTAAAATTACAATGGAGGTTTATTATTTTCGGAATTTCCTTTTGGGACAGACAGATGGAAAAACAGCAAAACAAAAAGAAGATAAAACTGGACAAGGCCTGTTTATTGATTTCGAGCTTCTGGATAAAACAGCTCGCAAAACTGCAGGTCGCGAGGCAACCGGAAAGAGAATTGTTGGGAGTGCTCGACGACAGAACCCAATCGTTTTTCTGCGGCGCATAAATGAGTATTTTTCACGAGTAACGTTGAACGCTCGCACAATTTAGTGTTGGTGCAAAACCGCTTTACGATATTTATAGTGAACCTTTTTGCCTGCAAATTTATGAATCGACGGTTCTCATCGAATTTTAAATATTGATACTGCGGTACATAAGGTGAAAATTAAAATACCTGAACGTGAAAATGTTGCGTATGTAATTTATAAACGAATTCTTGTGCAAACAGTTTACTCTTTAAGTAAAATTACTTTTAAAGTTAAACTTACTTTGAATAACTATGAATAGGACATCATTTAGAAGTCAAATTCCGTTTATTTCGTGAAAACTGATGAGGAAGTTTTAGACGAATCTTAATCCCTTTCACGATGCTCTCGAATCTTCTTCTTGATGAATCGAAATGAACTTTCAACAAAGAGTGGCAGAATCCAATCAATTCCGAGCTAAACACGAGATTTCTCTCCCTTTTCTCCAAACTCTGTTGCTAACTTGCAACCAAAAGTTAGGATTCGTCAGAAACTGGCAAAGTTCAAATGTCAGAGTCATTATAAGAGACACTTTTCTGGTGAAAAAGAGAAATATATTAAATTCTCTCTTGAAAAGAGAATATACCGAAGTTATAAGGATGTACTCTGGGTGCTTTATCTTCTAGAGTTACACCTAAAGTCCAACTTCTGCATTGGCTAACTTTCAGATACATTTTAGAACCAATAAACTCCAGCTGCTGAGCTTTTAGTGTTGAGGCAAGTTTATACATTGAACCCTAATCGACCTCTAAACATCAGGTGCTGACTGGAAACAAGACAAAAAGCTTTCAAGCCGCCGTTATGTACTGCGTAAATATTTACGACGGTAATTTTATGTCTCAGTGTTCTCATGGCTGAATCAGTGAAATTATCTTTTTCTTCTTCTTGGAAGTTGCTCCACAGAGGGATGAAAATGCCTTCACTTTTAGATTGCTGATTTGATGATTTTACAATTATGTCATCCATTAATAACATACATTGATGTCGGAGGTGGTAGCCTGGGGTGCACGAAATTTTACCCTTCGTCTAGCCCTGTTAACGGTAGCACTTTCTATTAAAAATTTTGATTAATGCTCACTTTGAACATATTATGGAATCCCCTTTTGACCTTAGGGGGGCTCCACGTCACGAATAGAACGTGTTTCACCGCTGTTGGCTGATACGGAGAATTTACCGTCGGAATCATGGGGCTGTTATCCGTTGCCTGAGACAGGATGAGGTTAAGGGTTAAGACCAGAGGCATGGTTCACGGGGGATGACCGACTCGATGGGATGGACACGGATCGTCCTTCTGTTGTAGTGCCACTTGCAAGGGCGTCGTCACACGCCATAAACGTCAGAGACACGCGTTGCTAGTGTACTAATTTCGTAACGCGCGTATATGTAAACACCTTGCATGGTTGGGCATTACTAACTGCTTAAAATTAACCCTGTATCCTGCATCTCCTTTACGTCCTGACCCTGAGTACGAATCAGTACTCGAATTGCTTCCCATTACAACCCTTAACTAACCCCTCTTGCATCGTTACATCAAATCTGGTGATAGACGTTGATCCAGGGATCAAGGACGGCTAGATTATAGTCAATAAATTGTAATGTGTAACCATTAACGATTTAATTACTGCTATGACGTATAAACAGTAATGCCAAGCTACTAGATGTGTTTTCCGACAGAATGAACTATTCTACTTGAAATACTTACAATTTCAGAAAAAATTGTAGTTTCTGCTTTTATAATTTGGCAGGAAGATATTTTTTTCATTTGAAACTTGTGTGTATAATAAATAGTAAATGATAAGTTACTATAGATTACTTGTCTGTCCAAACAATGTATTTTTTACTTGAAACACGTAGGTACAACAAGCTGCAATTTAAAAAATTACAGTGTCTTTTATAAATTGTCAGAAAAATATTTTTTTACTTATATTTTATATTCTATATGCGAATCTTTAGAATCTTCCAAAGAAAATTTTTTTTTGAACTTCAGAAATTCGCGAAGGAAAGTGGACGATCTGAATTATAATTAGAGGATCATATTGTAAAAGAAAATAACGGTAGAATAGCGGTAGAATAACGGTGGGAGTTTAATTAAGACATAAAAATTTTTGTTAAAACTACACAGTCTGAGAACTGTCGTCTCGTAATTAGACTGAGAAGGGAAAGAAACTGTTGAGTGTGACAACTTTGAATGTAAATGCTACTATTTTTACGTGCAGAGCCACCTCGATTACCGCTGCGTAAAAACCTCTTGCATGCGTCTTCATTTTCCCCTTTTTCCGCCAACGCAGACAGCTTCAATATCGCTGACTTCCTCTCACGAGCTTAAGTGAGGCGAATAAAAAAATGTCACGTTTCGCGTGTGGAAGGGTTGGAGACAATATGAATATCTTCACGAGCGTTGTGCAGGCAGTGGCGTAGCAAAAGCGTCGTATATCGAAGAACTTTTACTTACATCTTCCGAAAGTGACTCTTCACATTTTTTTCTGTTTTTTCCTTTTTTAGTGAAAAATCTCAGTTCTAAAAATCTTGCAAGTCCTTTTTTAAAGACTCTTCTGAGTAGCAATATATTTTTATTGGAAAACCAAATTCTGAAGCACAGTAAAAAATGTTGAATCTTTTCATGAAAGTTGAATCATAGTTGTAATTTATTTATTAATTTTCATCCTAACTAAAAGGATGTGCACAAGATTAAATTATCTTTTGAAATTCTTCATAATCCGCATTATTGAGGCGTTTCCTCTAGAATGTTCAAAGAGCTTAATGCTTTGAGAGTTTAAAACGCATGCTCTATGTGTAATAGGTCATTAAAAATCCTTGGGAAGATTAAGAGGCCGCACAGTATATTTTTTATTTAAAAAATTTAATTTTTAGTGGATGGACGTAGGATAAAGTGGAGTAGATTATTTTTTTTAAGCTAATCGTAAGATTTGAAAATAAATAATGGACTATCCATTTGCAGTAGTTATAGGTGAAGAGCAGAATAGTTTTGGTTGTTAATATTTATTAGTGAGCGATCTCAGCCATTATCATATAACAGATTCACGTTATCCTTGGAGAGTTAGTGAATTCGGATTTTTGATTTATGAATAATTCATATGAGCAGCTCCTGAATGAAATATTCAGTAACGGACCCGTTCAAATGGAGAGAAGGTATGGTAAACATCTTGCTTGCGGACCTTCTACACATTCGTTACGCTACTGATTGTGAGCTTAGAAGTGTAAGTTGTGCATATGCGCCGAGCGGAATTGCAGTGCTCTACATCCCTCTGAACAACCTCTCTACTCGATGTCACTGGAGGGTCGTACCTCGTCTTGACTGCCATCGTCGACGTGGAGACCCAAGCTGCCTTGCAACGTTTGTTTAATTAATACAACCAGCCACCTCTGCTCCCGGAACGAAATTAAACCGGGATTAAAATTGTCCTAGTCGTCCCGACCATGGCAGCACTAACTCGCTGCCATTATTAAAGGCAATTCACGTACGTTCGCGTTAGCCAACGACCAACGTTGACAACGAAAATTCAGGACAATGAAGCCTTCCTAAGGAAGTGGTTGGTTCTCTCCCTCTCTCCAGAGTTTTATCGTTGGACAAAGGTTCGAGTGACTGCAAATTCTCGGATCAAAAGAACCGCATTCGGGCAAATTCCCTTTTTTTCCCCTCATTTTTACGCTTTCTTCGTCCTTATTTTGTTCAGCCTGGGTTATCACTGCGATAAATTACTACCTCAAAGAAATCTTGTTCCTTCATTTTTCTCGAAGAAATAATAACGAAACCAGATTTAGACGAAAGGTATTTCATTCTTGGAGTAACAACTTTAGTTTTAGGAAGAAAACTCTATAACCCAATTATAATAAGAGTCATTACAGTACCTATGGTCATTAAAATAGGTGAGAAAGAATGGAAATTTGAAACCAACAAGGCGGAGATCCTACAACATTTGGCGAAAATCAAATAAAAATATACCTCTAGTCTAAGTCAATAAAATTTCAATTAGGAATTCAGGAGAAATTCAAAAGGTTTTCAGAATTTGCATATAGGGAATTTGCATATCAAGTAAGAATTTGACGATATTTCAAAAGATTTCATATGATTTTAAACAATTTTAAGGGAAAACAGGTGACCAATAAGGTGAATAGGCGATGACCTCTGATGATTGTAATACATACAAAGACTAATAAGTTACGTGACATGACAGTTTAATATTGAAGAATTCAAACGGATTAACTTCTCCTCATGATTTTATTCCAATAAACACTAAAATTGACTAGAGTATAGTATTCCAAGTATCCCTTGATTGTATACTATCGGAAATTCAATATCATCACGCAGAGAGCAAAACGTATTGGATTAACTCGAGATGCAAGAAGTATTGGATTGAGAGATGAGAGTGGATTTAAAGATCATTAATAAGAGCGAATACAGCACGTAGGTCGATGAGCATGCTGATTAGATTTATCGGATCAGTAGATTGCCACCGGGACCCCTGAGGCACTAGTTCATTTTCCACTGCTTCTCTTTCTTCGATTTTTCCACCGCCACCCTTTCTCATCTATAAAAGTTCAATAATCCTAGAAAGTCAGAGTAATCCCGTGTTGGCCGTAATTCTGGACCTTCCGTAATTTGTAATTCACAGAAACTTTAACTTCATTCACGATTTTGCACCACAGATTTGTGTTTCAGATCTCGCTTCTGATTTAAATATTGAAACTACTTCGAATACTGCTAAAATTCTACCAAATTATCTATAAGAGGTACAAATAAAAACAATGTTAAACTGTCAACAAAACACTCTATAGAGTTTTCTTTTAAAAAAAATTCCATTGCGAATTGCCTGAACTTCTACCATAGAACAAACGATGACAAACTTCAGTTATTATCTACGAAGATAACATTTTTGTAAAAGGATATAGAGTAAAGTACTCAATCTTAGAATCATAACTAACTATGAAGAGTTGAACAAACAACTAATTGTTCTAATTGGCTGTTTGTCTTATATCAGTTCTCCCTTTGTTGTCTTTTGAGTACGTAAACGATAAAGCGGAGTTAAAAGTTTTGGGACAAATCCACAGGATATCCAAGAGCGGGGTCAAGTAAAGCCCAGTAAAGCTGGAACAATTCGCGATACTCGACGGTACTTAGGCGTACAAACAGTTGGTTTTTCGACTGGCATTTACTGCATACTTTAATACTCTAATCCATGCATAAAAAGTTGATTACCCTTAATTTTTCAACTGTTATGCTTCTTTTGGAACCTATACTTTTGACTATAAATTCTGTAATGTCTCACTAAAATATATGTATGTTCTTGCTAAGTTGCTGATTTTGTGGCCAAGATCGTTAGGAATAGAGCAATTGTTACCAGTCGAAGCAATCTCTCGTTTGAGGGTACGCTGAAAACTGTAATTGGTCGTCCAGTATGGTGCGCGACCGTAAAAGTCGCTGGCACGATCGAAAATTCGCGTGCAAGCACGCCATAAGTCGTCGGTTCTACGATGCTAGAAAAATAAAGGATCGCCTCGAATAACGAAACTTTCGAGAAAATGTTCTCATATACCACCGACCAAATAATCCTTAACGAAATTCCGGGCTTCGAAGAGTTACCGTAATTCTTTACTTCGAGGTCGTAAACGCATTTTTTATAATTTTACATAGGCACATTATTTATTATTAGGTGCACAACTAAGTTCCCGCTGTTTGTCAATAGTCAGAAAACAAGTTTAGGCATTGGTAAACAAACTGTTTTGAGTCATTAGTGATTTTGTTTTGGCGTCATATACTTTTGGTTGTGTGAAAATGTCTGATTTTCTGCCAAATAATCTTCATTTGTAGGAAGTGTTAGTTTTTTTCTTTCATTCGAAGAAAACGGGGGCTGAGGTGCATCTGGAGTTCCAAAAAGTTTACGGAGATGCTACTCTAAGTGAAACAATATGCCGTGATTGGTTCAGTCTCTTCAAAGACGGTGATTTCGAAGTTGACGACCGTCCCCGTGAAGGAAGGCCCAAAACCTTCGAAGACGTTCAATAGGAGGCATTGCTCGATGAAGATCCGTGCCAAACGCAAGAAGAGCTTGCTTCAGCATTAGGAGTTTCCTGCCAAACCATTTTCAAGCGATTGCATGCGTTGGGAATGCTTAAAAAATAAGGAACTTGGGTTCCTTATGATTTGAAGCCTGGAAACGCTTAAATGGGAAGTCCTACCACACCCGCCAGATTCCCAAGATATTGCGCCGTCCGATTATTACTTGTTCTTGTCGATATGGCACATGGTCTGACTGATCAGTAGTTCCACCCATATATGAAGACATCAAAGAATGGCTTGATACGTGGATACTGGATAGCCTCAAAAGATGAACCCTTTTACCGGAACGGTATTCGAGCTCTACTAGAAAGACCGGGAAATGTTGTAGCTAACGATGGGCATTACCTTGAATGATTCATTTGTAACCATTTTTTCACAATAAAGTTGCATTTTCATAAAAAAAACAGCGGGAACTTCGTTGTGCACCTAATAATTTTGTTAGATGTGCAACGATTCAGTTTGAATAAAAATGCATATAAAATAGTCAAGCAAGAAGTTTAAGTGTGTGAAGGGCAGGTCAGTTTTTCAAGATCTGTTTAGTCTGAGCTTGACCATTAAAGCGTAAATTCATATTCCGCATATATTGTGTTTTTACTTGTGTTTTTGCATGTATATTATACCCCCTTAATTCGTCTTCCATTTATTTAGTGTTTAATTTAATACACACTACCATCAAATTTATTAGTTTGTTCAATTTTTGTCGACAAAACAGTGTGTAAAGGGATTTGTATGCAATGAAAACAGCCCCGTTTTGCTTAAACTTATTCAACACACCCTCCAATTCTAATCTCCCGAAGGACCCTCTTCTCATCAAGGCTATTATATACAATAAACGCAGCTTTAGAATATACTATGGTGAAAAGTGAATGCATCTCGTTCAAGATAACTTGACTAGATTATGCGAGTCGTAAAGCTTTTAGGTCGGCTTTTAGATTTGAAGAGAGCGTGTATAATTCATAAACAAAAATGTTCATGAATATTTTCGTTTATATTAGTTAGGGAGCATCTGTTTAAGTAAGTCGGTCCACAAGATTGGCAAGTGACTAAGTCGCATTATAAACAACTTAGTCGAGTTGCAGCGAAGAAAGATTAAAGTGGGAATTAAGGTGCTTGCAATTAAAAACTTTGTATATCGCTCGCTCTGCCTGAAGTTTATTAAAAGTAAAGAGTCGCGAATTGTGGATGTACACGAACTTTTAAGTACGTAAGATGCACCAGTGTTCTGTTAACAATATGACTATTCACTTTAAATCATAACTTGAAAGTTATTGAAAATCACTGTTAAAAATTACTCAGAATTCTAAAATTGTAATAAGCGAGCGTAAATTAATTACGTCAGGCTTTTATGGGGGTATGCATAATATTACAAAATCCTTACAAGGAATGGGTTCTAGTGTTTAAATATTTCCAAGAATCCAAAGAGATTTAATAAAATGAATGATTAATAATAATAAGTTATAAACAAATATTTTCCAATATATTTATTATTGTATTCCTCGACATTTTTTCTAATCGTTGTCTTTTTTTCTGTTTCAGGTAAGGAGTTTCATTATTCAAAGTGCGTGGTTCTTTTGGTAAGATATTATTCCCTGAAATTTTCGGTGAGTAAGACAAATTTAAAGCTCAAGTTTCCTCGCTTAGTTATGCGATTACTCCCTCCTAAGTTTCTCTCAGCAAACGAGTCTCCAGCTTTAATTTGAACCCGGTAACTAGGATGCTTTAATGCAGGAATATGTTCCACGGGTGGGTCGATTTTGTCTCTTGAGCACATTTTTTCCATTTTGTGGAGCAGTGACTCCCGACCCAGGACATTATGACCGGCAATTAAATACCTCTCAGGAGACTCTGTTAAATTTGTGAGCTAGAGGACTTAAAGGTTCTACTGTTTCTTTTTTTTTGGAGCATTCTCGTAGGAAAACGTGCTCTTCTATTGAAGACTAAGGGCTGAGTTAAAAGCGAGTAGTAAAATTCGCCAGTTATCTCTCGCTCGTGCCTGAGGGTGAAATCCAAAGACTCTACACTTTCTACAATGTACATGTGGTGTGGCACGTCGTGTCTCACTCCGATGAAGGGGTCGCGTAAAAAAAAGGGTAGGAAGGTGGATAGGGATTTAAAACGAGTCCCTCGGGATTTCGTGAGTGGCTTCGGTAAATCGAGAATATTTTTCTTCCTGACAGAAGAAAAACTTGGCAGACGCTCGCTTTATGTAGAGCAACGATAGTTAAGATAATATAAATGTGCGGCTTATATTCTAAAATAAATACAATCCTTAAGAAAAGATCTTTAAATCAACTCGGAACCGCTCTTTCAAATTTTTTATGGTTTCATCACGAACTCACAAAACTCTCTAATTTTATAAGATTTTTGTTACCGATATTTAGTAGCATTGATGGTTTTGAGCAATTCAAACATTTTAAGAGGATTTCAACAGATTTAAAAGAAATTCAAAAAAGAAATCTTCTTCACTCAGCATTTTAGTTTTTTTAACTAGTAATTTTGATTAAAATAAGCAGAAAGAAAAGTAAGGGCATATTTAACCAGATTTTAGACATTTTTTTCAGTGTTGAAGCTCTTTAAAATAATTTAAAATTGCTTAAAATCCCTTGTGAATCCTTTGGAAATAGAGGCAAATACAAATCTAGCCAATAGATAGATCGAGAATCTGACTTCATCCTTTTGGACTCCCATATCGAGGCATTTCGAGTTTTATTATACAGAGGCAGTTTTGATATAAGCTCAACATATTTTTTTTGAGACTATTATCAATTTTAAATTTAAATACGCAAAAGAAGTAAAGAAACTATTATGACATGAGTAAATTATCTCAGTTTTTCCGTGGGAATTTTTTTAAGAATCTGAGGAAATGAAATCTCCAATTTTGATTGGCTGATCAAGTTTGCCTAGCAGGTGGAGAAGGATTCTGGATATCGCGTAGTCAGTCGCATTATCCATCTGCAAATAAACGCTTCGTCGGTCCTCAAGGTCTCGCTGATCAGTTCTTGCTTCCCTCGCTTCATTTTATTCTCTTCTCTTTACCCAGAAGCCATTGATTTCGAGGATGTTCGACATTCCTCTCCGGACCGGCAGTCCGCAAATAAAGCTAATTGGACTCGTTTTACGAGCACTGTGGAAAGTATCCTCGTCTCGTTCGTAAAAAAAATGTCCACCTTAAATTGACCTTAGGTCGTCGTCTTCAAGGCTTACTAAACTTTTTTTTCTGCTTTTCTTTTGTACTTTGGTTTTATTGCCTAATGAACAGGTTGGTTCATGGTTTTGACCTATCCAGCTGCTATCTGTTTCTCTAGATCTTGTGAGCTTGCTAGGAGGACAAGCATCGATTTTCTGAATGTCCAACATACATTTACTATCCATCCGCAAATAAACCTAATCGTGTGTGCAACACGACAGTTCGAGTTTGTTTACCCACTTGTATAAGAGCTCTAGGCTGTCGGAAATTGGTAGGTCCACTGCTATTATTTTGAGAAGTCATCGGATTTATAGTGCTGATAGTAAAAAAAAAGGGACGACTCCAAGTAAAACTCAATTTCTTCGAAGTTAGAGTTATGTTGTAAAATTTATTTTAGGAACTTTACTCGTTAGTATTGAATTTTGGGTTCACAAAAAAGGAAAAGATAGAAATTAGTTGTAATCACTGGAAATTCCTGCAAAATTCGGAAATTCGGAGTGCAATCACATGGAAATCTCAATCACGAGCATTGCAATCTTCTGAAATTACTTTCTACCCCTTTGAAGTCACTTAAAATTATTCTGAATTAACAGTAAATTACAGCAATTACCAAAAATTACTTAAAACTTACAGGAAAGCTTGCAGCTGAAATAGAAGAGCGGAAACTTTGTTCATCTGTCGACGAAATCTTTTACTCTTTGGTTCGGTAATGAGGACAGACTTTTAAGGGAAAAGAGGATTTAATTTTCTCAGTTTGGTGACCCGTTTTCTTCTAATCAGTTCTAGTTTTCTTTAGTACTTCGGTTTCCATGAACAAATCTGGCGCCTGTGAGTCGCACGGTACTTAAAGCAGCGAATGCTTTTCCGCCACGTCAGGCGCTAATAAATTGGAAAAGGGTCCAATAGTTCTCACATCTAAAGCATTTCGTTCTTAACACTTTTGTAGCTTCAAGTGTCGATCTGAGTTCGATCTCTTCTTTCTATCTCTTTCTTGATTTTTTTTCTACGACCAAGTTCTCTCAATGAATGCTTCTTTGGCGATGATATTGCGAAATAATATATTTCTATTTTCTTCTCTATAATTTATACCAAAATATACTATGTTCCCAGCCGAAAGTATTCAACATGACAAATAAAATGGAAATAATGTTATAAGAAAATGTTACAAAATGTAAATTTAAAGAAAAGTTTACAAGAAACTTTTAAGATATAGTTATTATTAGGAGATTAGCGCGCTCATATTACCTAGTAGTTTCTTAAGGTTTACGAATTTTCGTATTTTAGATGTGGAAATAAAGCTATATGCTCTTTCAAGATGGGAAAGGGAGGTATGGGAACCGCGAAGTTTTTGCTTGAATTTCTTTTATTACCGAGACCATTCAAGTTCGTGAGGTTTTGGCGGTTAAGAAAGGTCGAGTTTCGGAGGGAAGGAAAATGTTTCTGGTTTCTGGTTCGTGGCACCCGACACGGCAAGACGGTAAAGTCTTGTAATTTGTGTTATTATTGATTGTATTACTGAACTTGAGAGCTTACGAGGTATTGTTCGCAAAAATGCTTTTTGAGGATTTCATCCTATCAAGGTTCTCTTATTCGTGGGTCCAGCAAATGAGGAAACTTTTGCAGTAGTTGAGGTTATCCCTTTTCTCTGTTTCTTGGCAGCTGCTGGAATTCAAGCTTCTAAGTTTCTCCAAAGAGAAAAATAAGTTTCGGCAAAAAAAGTTAGATGAAGGTGATTTTTTATCTTCATAAATGTATAGAGAGTAATTTCCTTACATTTGATTTCATTTTGTAATGCAAAATTCGTTTTTTTTTATCATCATGCAATCATAATGTAGAAAATTGGTAGTTTGAATTACTGTGGAACGAATTTCACAAATAGTTTATTTTGTCAGACATTATAGAGTAATAATAGAATCCAGTGGTTGAGCAATTGAATCCGGGATTGCATATTTCATACAAAGGGCCTTTCCTTTGTGCGATATTCCGTTTCCACAGGAGAGGACACACTTGTTTGGAATAGAGTTTGGATGCTCCAATTACTTGAAACATGGGTTAAAACTAATTCGCATTTTACGCTCTACTTCAGGCTACAATTTCTGCAATTGGTACTTATTGTGCCATGTGGAGAGAAAGACTAATTATTTCTAGATTTGTAAAAGATTGTGATTTTGTTATACATTTTACATTTGAGAAATCGGACAAATCAAACACAATTTCAAAAGAATTTAGAGATTATTTAAAAATATTTTGAATTCATTTCCAAGTGAATCATTCATTTTTGGGAATTTAGGAAGTTTAAGTAAATTTCACAGGGATTTAAACAAATTTGAGGAATTTGATCAGTTTTAAAAATACACAGTGTACAATTCCCGACAATTAAGGGGATGAAGAAGGGGGACTTGTAATGAAGTTTCGTGAATACCTTAATTCTGTCAGAATTACCTACTGTGTCCGTGTTCACCTTTCTGCCTAACTAACATAGCGTGTAGGAACATGTAGCGAGCCGCGATGTGCAATGAGAAAGTTTAGCGAGGCGAGGCTTGATTGTTTGCCTACGAATTGTTGTTAGTTAAAGTGGAAAGTTGCAGATAACTCGAGTTCGCAACCGTGTGGATGAATTAAGTGCAGGGTTCTCGTTGAGGATCCAGGAGGAAGAATGGACGTGGGATTATGATTATGTTAGATCAGCACCAAACTCGAGTTTTCGAGATAAACAAGGACAGAGAAACGCCCAGGATGAGAGATCGAGCTTGTCCTAGTTTGAATCCATTCCTATATGTTTTTGTACTCATGGATTGTCGCTTTCCAGTTTCTCATTACACGCGTTTGTTCGCAAGTGCCAAAACCTACAAATCTGAACTTGAAACTCCCAGACTAAAACAACTCTGCATAACAAGTTAAACAATAAGAACTAAACACACTCGGAAAATGAAGACGTAAATTATTCTCAAACAAATTTTAGCTAAACCTGGTTTAAACTTACTTTGCTGAAGGCGGAGATAAGAAGGGACTTGGTAATGGAATATCCTCGGGATTTCCTTTCTGATTCAGAAGAGATAGGATAACAAAGTAATGTAAAGAGCGTTAGGCATGCCGAAGGTGGGAAAGTTGTAAGGATGGCTAAAGAGAACGTAAGGAAAGCTAAACAGAGTGGCTGCTACTCAAGGATCAAGAAATTATGACGATAAAAATGTTGAAATTATATACGGTAAAATCATTTAAAACACTTGTAAATTTCTTTGAATTTTGTAAAAACTGGATGAAAATCATGGCCAGTCTCTTCAGAAGCGAGAAAACTATTTTCTTTGGTAGTTCCTGAGGAAGGGATTCTGTTACGAAATGGGTCCTTTGTCTCCGGACTTGGATCGAGAGCGGGCTCGTTGCCAGGATGAGGGCGTGAAAACCTCTTTCCATTGAAATGCAATGTTAGCCACCCCTTCCGTAGATGTTTCGAGGTCCTCAACCCATGCGTTTGTGACCCCTTAACCCTCAAGAGTCCATTCTGCTTGAACGTATGCCAAAATAACAGGAGAGAGACTGTTAGTCGATTACATTCTCCATTGTAGCTCCTACCTGTATCCATGATATGCAGACTAGATGATCTCTTTGGGTTTTGGCTTATATTATCCGACGCTTCAGTGCTTCAGCGCCTCAATTTCGCGACATAGGTGGAATATAAACACAAACGGTAACTAGTCACTTTCTAGAATGTTACATCGTCAGTCATGCTTATTTGGCTAGTTTCTCTGACGCCTTGCAGACATCTATATCCATTAATGCATACGTCCTATAGGATTCCGAATACATTTGCAAGTGTAAGCTCGGCTAAGCGACAGCCTGACTAAACACTATGGCTAGTCATCTGTTTCTCACACTAGACGGCTGGTAAGTGGAAAGCCAAACTCGAGACAACAACTCGAAGCTAAACTTTATGGTAAACCAATTCCAGAAAGGACAACTAAAAGCACTTTCTTGTATTTTTCGTTTCATAGGTTCCGAATGATTTTATGATTTTTAAAATGGTTACATTTGACTTTCTGGTTGATTTAAACTGACAAGCATTTCTTTTATCGCGAAAATTTATTGCATGCGTCAGTCGTGTTGTTTTACAGCAACTGCTCGAAGTAAAATAAAAAAGAACTAGGCTCAAAATAGCGCTCGTTTATCATTTTTATTTAATTTTCGGACTTTTTATAGGAGTTTCAGCTTACCGGGTTCAACTATCAAACTCAGCTATTTTTTTCTCGATACTTTCAATCTCCACCTCTAAAACGCTACACTTTTATATAGACGCTATGATTTTAAAAACTAGTTGACATCTAAAATATATTTGAAAATATGGTACTTTCCAAAAATTTCAAATAGAATTTTCTTAATACCAACAATGTACTCTGCAATTTTTTCGGAAAATCTCCATCGATGTTAGTTTTTATCCATTTTTTAAAATACTACCTTTAGATTACAGATTAGCTCAGTGGTTATGCATACACATAACTCCATTCGTTTTGACAGTTATAGTCCATTTTTCTTGATAAAATGTCTCTAAAAGTACAATGTACATCAATATTGAAATTTTCCGTTAAAGCTTTCAAAATTATAGTCGGTTAAATCCAAAACATTCATCAAATGACAAAAAAATGTCTGCCTACAAAGGAATCGCATTATCACATATAGTTTTTTATTATTTAATTAATCGATAATTCGATAATTAACATAACACGACATGCCATCTATCTCTTATTTTGAGCATGTAAATTACCATGTTCAAACCTTGAATGTGTGTCACGTATTATGATCGTAATAATTTACATCAGCTGGTTTGCCATCGACATTTCAGCACTGCTATAATGAGATAACAATGCAAATCATGAGGAATACTTTCTTAATTTTCTTTTCGGACCCTCTAGTGATGCAGGTTAACGACACTGATCGCAGTAAATAGATGCCCAGTGCGAGGCTCTGGCTTATCTGCATCTGGAATTGATAACGTAGAATCGATCCTGTGACGTATGGGTTCCAGACTCGGGAGGGTTTTGGCTGTTGGCGACGATGCGAAGGCTAAAGCCACGTTCACACCGCTCGATCGATCCTGCACTAAATTTCTCCGACGCCAGCTTATCATTAGGGTCGATCGAGGACTTGGATCATCCCACTTGAAAGATTAATAGGAACCAAACTTTGATTGAAAGCAACATCTTTGAACAGTAATTTCCCTTCAGGCTTAACATTCTGAGTTAAACTCATTCAAGCCAAATAAATTCTTAGCCAAATCTGGCTAAGATTATATTCTTGTAAAGGATATTAATGATTTTCAGTAGTAGGGGACAGTTTATGGCAAGACAGTTAGGCTGCAGTAGTAGAAGTCCATGTGTATAGTCAGTTCAAAATTATGAAAGAGAGGCTGCGATGTCTTTTAATAATATGAAGGGTACTACAGGTCAATTTACAGTCAGTTGAGGGGAAGTAATAAAAGTATATGTATGGACCCGACGGGTTTTCATGAATTTCAGTAGTATAGGTCAGTGTAGAGTAACGTGGGAGAAAGGAAAGGGAGGATATAGAAGCGGTGACATCACTGATATATATAATACACTGGATACAGGATTCAATGAAAAACGCTTGTGCCGACTTGAAGAGCCGCCATGATGGGCGAACTGTGTCCTTCGGAACCATTCGGGTGCAA
>JAUESI010000038.1:9426413-9439287 GCA_032275145.1 Synergus laeviventris | reverse complement strand
AGAGATTTCAAGAGATTTTAAAAAGTTTTTAAAGATCAAGCAGCCACGAAATTTAAGGATGGTTTTAGAACGTCCTAAACAATGTAATAAAAAAAATTACTTTCTCTATTCTATATAAATATTTAAAGCTTCAACCTACAGCACTACCCAAAGATTATTACAAAGTGTAATCGTTGTAAATTTTATTACGAAATTCTCAAAATTGAGTGACTGAGCGCGAGTTGAAGTCAAAAGAAGATATCAATTTTGATTTGGTGAAAAAACAATTTCTTCGATTTATTTCGGAAACTAGTTGAGCTACAATTTTCTTATAGGGAAAAAAGATGCGGAATAAAATTTCCCATTTAAATACGTGTTTGAAATTGGAAACATTTTTTACGAATTCTCAGGGGCCATCGAAACAGAGCGCTAGATTTCTATAACCGGTTACTGCACGTAACCCCTCAATTATGAAACTCCGGGCGAAGATACCTTTTAATAATTCGGAAGGGTGTAAGTAGTTTAAGTAATGTACTAAAAGTGGGGTGACAGTAGCAAATGTGTTTACGTATCTAAAAATCGTAAAGCAGCGATAGAATTTTAGAATTCCAACGAGACGAAGGGAGAGATTTGAGTGACGATAAGTAGTATATGTCAATGTATGGTCATATACAATGATGAGGCAGCAGTGCATTGATGATTGTCTACAGACTCTACAGTTTGAATGATTCTTTTTCGATTATAATTGTGGTAATTTAAGATTAGTTTTATCTGGTTTATGTTAAGTTCCAACGAAAGAAGACATAAATAGTTTTTCTGTCGCATTTTGGGTGTAAAAAGTGCGTCCCGCCTTTACTATAAATCTGCACACAGGGACAATTTATACGGTAGGCAGTGGCTTGCCGACGTAAATAATGCGAGGGGCACATAACGGAGACGTACGAGACGTATGAGTATTGTTGCGTAGGCGCCGTCGCTTTGGGGTCAATGGGATTTGAATGCGGTGGTATACGGTCCTGAATGCAAACGGAACGGAAGCTGCGCAATCCGCCGATGATGCATTGGAATGCTGGTAATTCGTTCGATGCACTTCAACTATTCCACTCCACATACTGACCAAAACGTTCCACCTTGAAGATCAGCGTTTTCGTTCGGACCGGAAGACTCCAGCGTACTTTGCACATATCTAATATTGGCAAAGCAGTCAAGCGCTCTTTTCACCACCCTCTTAACTGCTTTTGCTATATAGTGAAAACGTGAAAGTTTTCAAAACGTTCAGAAACGTTTGAATGAAATGGAGGAAGAATTTTTATTGTCAGAAGTGACACCTCACACTGGAGGATTGTGTAGGTTTGAGAGCTTAAAATTATTTTCATCGAAAAAGGAACGATGTTGTCTCTTTCAACAGGGGGAGGAGAAAATTGTGGGATGCAATGTAATCCAGATGTAATTCGAAGATTTCCTGGGTATTTTTGTGAGTCCTGGAGTACCTACTCAAGGTTTATCCTCAAGTTAGATTAAATCAAGGAAGTGCTTGATTGTTGGGTTGCACGATTACATAGTAAAGATTCGAGTCTTTCGTTTTCCCGTGACTTCCCGATTCATCTATCCAATAATATCCTCTGGTTGAGGGTTTGTTCGACTTTATTTGCTATAATGATTTACATTCCCTTCTTTAAAATTAGAGAATATAATTGTTCCAATTTGTGATACATTTCACAGAAAACTAATTACTTCTCTCTCATTCAATTGATGAAAATAAACAGTCCTGGATTTACAAAAGGTAATGGATGGAGATAATCGATTACTCAAAATTAAATGTTATATTTACTCGCATCTCTAATTAATTAAATAATTAATGTCGGCAAATATTTACTCGTCATCCTGGGATTTTCATTCATTTATTCGATATTTTTGTCTCTCTCGTGGACGAACGCATATACTTTTAAATATAACTGACATATGTGTCGCTGATATAAAATCGTGAAAATTCATGCGAAAACATGTTGGCACGCTGAATTTTGTGAGAATACAATTAGTGCAACATGGTAAATTTACACAGGTTGTAGCGTTACTTCGTTATATGGCCACTCAGGATATTAAACGATAAAGTACCGACCTAGTGCTAGGTCAGTGGCTATGACTACAGCTATGCCGTTGCCCGATTTGCGTGCTTCTACAGCAACATAGAAGTGGATGGCGAACAAGCAGGGAAGACCAGAGTCACTAATAAATTTCTATGCAAAACGCCGTAAGTAATTCGTAGTCGCGCTTTTCGCACTTAAAGTAGACGCTGGGATAATAATTCTGGCGTTTATAGCCAGGCAAAAACAACACCCTCGTGTCCGCAATGCACCTTGTAATTTATATAGGTTTATTTTTAAATGCCACTTTTTTTTATCTATTTTTTTAGACACATAACACATCGTTGTCGAGTTCGGTCTTGCATGTAAAAATGGAGATTAAACTTCATAAAATAATTTGAATTTAGAAACTACAGAATCAATTTAGAATCTTGAATGCGTAAGATCAAGTTCCTTATATTTTTATTGAATCAATTGAGAATAGTTGAGAAAATAACTACTTGAAAAAGAAGTATCGTTATCGTCAATTATGGACGAAGCAAAAGTCTCTTTCTCAAGAGGAAGTGCTTTGTGACCCTTTATCCGAATTCTACTGTTTCCTGTTCGACTGTTTCCACCACTTTTTCCACTTTTCCCATTTGTCTCGAAAGTTCCGAGGACAAACGGCCGCTATTGTGAGGACAGACAGCGAGAGAAAATAATGCCTTTTGAGAAGAATAGAAAAAAATCAACTCGATCGCATCCTATCTTTAGCATCAAAGAGCTTTCATTCTAACGAAATATAGGAATATCAATTTCTGATGCAGAATCTCCTTATATCTCCTTTGTTCATCGAGAAATAAGATGCCTTATTTTTTAGCCAATTTTATTTCTCAATAGGGGGGAGGGGGCGGAATAAAAATATTTTAAATTATATAATATGCAAGCTCTCGAAGTTACATTTTGAATGATATTCATTCAAATTTGCAAATTTTCAAAGTGAAATGTTCAAAATTAAACTAAAGTTAAAGGTTTACAGCTGGTTTTCGAGATGTAATGACCTCTAGAGTGTAAAAGTGACTAGCTCGTAACATAAAATATTTTTCTTAGAAATTGGTAGCATGCGTGCCAACTTGGTGCTATTTGTTATATTCCTTGCTAATTTTTCAACGATATCTTTTACAAAAACGATACTCGTTTGCGTGTAACTACTGATATGCCTTTTAATTTGCGTGCAAAGGGCTTGCAAGCATTCAATGATAAGCAGAAAAAACTCAATCAGCCTAATGTTCTCCATTTTCAATCTAAAATACATTTGCTGAAAAGAAAATAATTGTTAGATTTTTTAGTCTCTTTCTAACCTAATCGTGGATTTCTCCTAAAAAAATATAAATAATTCTCTTTAACTAAGAATATAAACAAAAATCGTGTTTCCAAGATTTGTAATTTAAGTTTAATATCTGGAGAGAGAAGTGAAGTTGCGTCTAAGTTGGGAGAAAAAACAATTGAAATCAGGACGTAAAATTTTGACAGATGGTCGAAAAATTTTTCCGTGAATATCGTGCGACATTAGTTGTGGAAAATTATCAGTGATTATCGGGGTTTCCTTCGCCTACGAACTATCCTAGTTTCACTTTTATTGGTGACTAAAGAACCAAGAAAATGGCGAAGAAAGTGAACAAAAAGAAAATTACTCGTGATCCCAAGCCCATCAAAATTGCCGCTCTTATCGTATCTGCTATCCAAGATCTCAAAGAGACCAAAGGTTCCACACCCAAGAAAATTACAGGATATATTACTTATGGATCCCAGCTTGAACCCACGAAAATTAAGCGACAAGTAGATTAAATTTTCATTTCCTTCAATAATTACATACTTCTTTTATTCTTTTCACTCTATTAGTTTTTCTACCAATTCTAAAAGGCTAAAAAAGTGTTTTTTTTTTAATTTTATGGAATTTTAATTTAAAGAAATACCAATTACAAGTATTGCTGACATTTTTAATTAATAAATGGAATAATCTTCATCTAATTTTAATTTTTGCATAGGGAAAATTCAAATAATATTTTTTCGAAACTAGACACTTTTAGGGGACTGGAAGAAGTGGTTTTAAAATTTGATTAGAAAAAAGTTTTGGTTTGAAAAATGATTTGAAAACGAGTATGGTAGAACTAGATGTGTTTTCTTGACTAAAAATAAATTTTAAAACAGGTTAACGCAGCTTTAAAGCGAGGAGTGCAATACGGAATTTTGCGAAGATATCGAGGTCACTATTTCCTACCGTCTGGAGACGAACTGGAACGAGCAAATAAAATCGCTGATAGGTTTGCGATGCTACCAAGTCCAGATCCAAATGATCAAATTCCAAATATTCCAAATCTCGTCCTTCCGAAAGCGTTAACCCATAAAATAAAAACGAAAAAAGTTAAACGAGTAACGCGAATGAAGAGAACTAGAAAACCTATGCGGGGTAGAAGAATCTACAAAAGGAAAACAAAGAAAGCTCCCTCACTTCCGATGACTCCTAGTCCTATTTTAAACAACAATATAAAATCTACTGACGATAAGATTTCTATAGAGAGCGATAATAACTGAGATAGAATTTTATCCCATCTCCAATTCTTGGTGACTTTTGGTCAAGTCTTTTGTACAATCTATCCTTTGTCATACTTTTTAAAATTTGTTGTGTATCGTCAACGTGAAATTAAAATTTATTTAGTAAGTAATAATTTTTTCATAATTAAAAAAGGCATTAACATTAATTTTGTCGATTTTAATTTCTTTTACTTCTAAAAAGAGTTTGAATTAACATTTAAATTGAGAATTGCGTTGCAAGATCAAATAAGATCCTGTAACTAAAATTTAAAATATTTAATCCTTCAGAATTGAGGAAGAACGTCTCGAGAGATTTGAGGGCAAATTAAAAGCCAAGAGTCGTATTAAAAATTGAAATGTGAGAATTTGACGGAGAGGTCTGATAGTTTTCAATTACGCAAAAGTACAGAGCGAATCAGGAAGTTTATCGCGTCATTTTATTCTCTTTTCATATTCTTGATTTCTCTGGTCTTACCCACGTGGCAGAGAATCGAGTGAAATGAGAAATGAGCTTTTTTCGTAAATTGCGCCACGAAGAAGACCTGGAGCTAGCGAGAATGGGTGGAACGCCATTTATAAAAGTTAGGAGCTTCTTACCACGGCCGATAAAGTTAATAGCCTCCGAAATTTACTGGTTAGGTCGAAGGTGAATTTTGGTCGATGGTCTGCAGCTCCAACGACGATTGACGATCTCTTCTCTCTGTACTTCTGGAACTGAATTTGTTAACGGATTACACTGAAAAACTGTTATTGGCTTTATTCCTCACACACTGGAAAAAGTAAGACCTGTCTGTTAAAATTGACAAAATACACCGTCTTCCATGATGCCCAACATGATAACAAAGAAAAGAAAAGAAAACAAAAAAGCATATAATTAATATATTTTTAATAATAGGAAACGAAACTATCAAATTTCATCTTCATACTGGGCTTGTTTTTAACTATACAGATGGCAGTTATATTTCAAATTGAATCTTTAAATATTCCATAATTTTTCTCTGTATTTATTAAAGTAGTCTTTTAAAAGAGGAAATTAAATCAGCTACTCAAATTCTTTTAATTACGCCTTTGATAAGAGATTTTATCCTTCATTTTATACATTTAATACTATACTTTTTCAGAGAGTAAATGAGCGACTCAGCCTGAAATAAAATTCTCTGGAATGTAGCAAAGGAATAAAAAAAATCGCAACGCTTGCGAAAGGTAAACGAAATTGTGATGCACGAATTTGAATGCTCTTTGGCTTCTTAAAGTTTCTGGAGTCGCGGGGTTCCTTTAAAGGAGAGGAATACCTAATTACTAAATGAGTCCGCGAGTTGCGCCTTTTAATGTTAATGAAGTTTCTAAAATGCACGGCAATTCCACTGAGCTCATTTACCTCGGCACTATTTGAGAAAAAAATTCTTTTCGCAGTGTGCAAACAGTATTTGGCCGATCTGGAGAAATTAATGATAATACTTGTTTCATGAGAATGCGATACCAGTTTCCACTGCTGTGAAAATAAACTTAAGTTATTAGGGAGTAAATATTTACCTTCGAGTTTTATACACACAATTACTTTATATTCCTCAACCTTCCACAGTTTTACTTTCCAAAATATTACAATATAACAATCTCCAGTCTAAAAAGTTGTTAGAATTTTAAGTTTATAGACAGTGTGTCATTTTTATCACGGACTCTACGCTTTTTCCTTGTTTGTTTGTACCGCTTGGCAACGCCCACTTTTATCATTGATTACATAATTGCAAATGCAATTAGAAATTTATATATTTTATTCTGCTTGTAGAAAGGTTTTTCAGTATATCTTTTGGGTCCTAAACGGGGGAAGAAATTTATGTACAGGTGGCGTACTTTGGTGAAAATTGGAATGTGAACTCACTAAAATACCAGGAAGGTATTTCGCACTACGAGCCACTTGCACAACATTTTGGCTCTGTAGAGCGAACCTATACATATAATCCTTTCAAACACACTTCCCATGAACAACGCATACGAACGTTTTAGATCCGTTTAAATGGCAATTGGAGAAGTTATTGGTACTAGGAATATAAAATTTTATGTCCAAAGACTTATTCCTCAATTTTATAGAATTATATTGAATGACATATAGACATAAGCTAGTGGTAGTTTTTTCTAGTTGTAACATCACTTATGCGGTTCTTGGTGTTAATTGTAAGTGGATTGTTTCATTTCATTTCATTAAATGTAGAAAATAATGATTGAATTATTAAATTCAGAATTTTTTAATAACTTTTGAAAGTGAATTGCTTTGTACAACGCAAAGTGAAGGAAACAGGTTGGATCTACATTTTACAATAAATTAGATGACAAGAACTTGAAATTACTTGGCGAATCAAATTTCTATATCAGACTTGCAACAAATCGAATGGACTGGTGTTATCCGATTTTTTAATATACAATACAATGCAGTAACAGTTAAAATTAGTTTAATTTCAACATTAGTTACGTGTTCTTTTCGAATCTAATCTTTTAAATCGTAAGATCGTTCGATAACATTTCTCTCACCGTTTTTCTACATTTACTTTTTACTACACACCATTTGTACGATGCATAAAATTCTACGACCCTTTCATAATAAAAAATTTATTTTTACTGAAAACCGAAAACTTTAGCTCTTGAGATAAACTTTGGTAGGAAATGTTATGCAGAATAAATTTGCATGCGAAAAATTGGCGCTGCATGGGCGCGTGAAAATATTTAATTGAATCAAATAAACATTTATTTCGACATAAATACGCTCTGGTGAAGATAAAATTTATATTCGACGTAAATTTAAAGTTAGCTTTGATTTGTGACATGACATCATTTTAAAATCAAGCTGGCTGTAAAACGAGGTCAGTTTATACGATTACTCGCAAAATATTATTTTTTGTGCGCTATAGCATGCTGGGAGCATTGCATGGAAAATTAATAATATTCAAATAAAAAAAAGATATTATACAAAAGTCGATAATTCCAATTTGAAATTCAACAATTAATTTTAGGCCCTTCCAATAAATATTTTTCAATTTTAGGGCAAGTACATTTGATAACATCAAATTTAAAAAAATTATCAGATATTTCACGTGATTTTCAGTAATATTTATGAATCTTTTAAGATTTGTATTTTAAAGAATATTTAAAATACATTTATTTGCATGAATTTCAAATGAACGTATTATTCAAATATTAATGGGTGCTGCAAATGTACTACTGATATTGTAAAACTCCAGTTTTCATTAATCAATTAGTAATATTTTTTAATGTGTTAATTAATTGTGAATGCGAAAAAGTTAGCATTTATGTAAGAAATTTCGGGAAGATCAAATCGTTAAGGTAAATGGATTTGGAAGCGGAACCGGAAGGGTTTAGAGGTTTGACGACATCGATAATGCTCCTCGAGCTGTGAAGAAGCCCGTTTATGGAAATTCACACTCTCGAGGCGATTAGGTCGATTAATAATCCATTCTATCGTAAAATGAATATAGGGAACTGATCGTAGATGGGAGATTGGATTGAACATTGGATAGTAACGAACGCAAACGAGCTTTGTCGAATTAGCTCATTGTTTAGAAGATAACCTCTTCGATTTTAAAGGCTGATTTCGTCATTTCTACAACTTGAATTCAAATAAAATTGTGAATAACTAAAACTATTTAATTTAATTTTTATATTAGAAAATTACAAGCTTATTTAATGGCTTTTTAGTTCTTTTTGACGTGGAATAAGAATGAATTTCTTCCATTGCAATGATCAGTTTTCAGAAAAGGAATGTCCTTAAATCCTAGGCCAGTCTTAAATCTCAGCCATTTCATTCCTTCAAATTTATAGTCGCATCTTTGCTTTGAAAATATAAAATTATGGTAGCTTGAAGGTGAACGGCTGCAGCTATGAAGAAAAGAGAGAAACTGGATAAAGGAAAACCACCACCGGATTCAAGAATTTCTTCGACTGAAAAATGAGATCCGTCGCGACGAGCGACGCGTGCTGATTCTCTCAGAAAGTTATTGGTGTTGTCATCAGGATCAGCTCACTAAAGAGAAAACCCATTCCCGGGAGGTGCATTAACTCCCGTCTATGTCTCACATTTTTAACGATCCTTGCTCTTTATTGTTGTTGGCAATGCACTAAGTTTCAGCTTCCAAATCCCTTTCTCCAACCCTTTTCTAACTTTTTTCATCCCCATTTTTCATTGTATACACTAGGGTATCTACTAGCTTGTAAATTCGTTCTAGACAGTCCAATCAGGAATCGTATTTAAAATTTTAAATAGTGTTATTGACATTCAAAGCTTGTAGCTAATTGCAAAATTTGGACCCTTTACATATTTCACTTTCAAACGAATTTCACAAGAAAGTTTTCCCTCTTTCCCTGAATCTGAACAAAGACTCACTTTTCCTAGTCATGAATCGAACCGTGACCGATCATAGAAAATAGTCTATTGACGAAAATAACCATGTTTGTTGATCGAACAATCGCCGAACAACTTTGGAGTTTAGGTACCTTCGAGTGATATTGGAACAGTAGTGTGGCCGAAGCGTAAGAGGCAAGGAGAGAAGTTTATAGTGGACACAACGGAAACTCGGAAAACTGAAAGGAGGTGGCTGGGAGGAGGAGATGAGGTGATGAAGACAGTAGGTAAATGGCATTAGTTTGAGGTTTCCCAAGGTTCAAGCTGCGAGACCCTCTGTTGTTGACTAAAAGCGAACTACTTGATTCTATATAACATCCTGGGATATTGTTTCCGTATCGAAGCTCATTGCCTTGCTCACAAAATTGAATCGGTCAATTTAACGTTTTGATTTGATATCGGTAGAATTAGCCTCGCCTCGGAGGCTCCTGGACTCCAAGAATCGGAAAACTCCTTTAATCGATAATGCATATAGACCCTACGTTTCTATGTGACTTCAGTTTCCTCGACAAAGGCAACACAGAGCTTTTGAAAGCCAGATTTTAGAGAAACCCAAATTCACAGAGAAACCTTACCCGTATGTAACCTTAGTTTCCTCAAACAATAAGGAAGTTTCTCTCATTAGGGTAATTCAATTAAACATTCAGTTTGGCAAGGTGATTACTGTATTTGCATTGTAATCAAAACTCTAAAATATTGCCTCTACCACCTCCACTTTTATTGAACATTCCCTTGATCACGCCCATTAAGTAATTTGAGGAATGTTTATTTTTTTCGGATTTTAAGGTGCTCTTCATAAGATTATAATTTTAATAGGTTACTATTGAAAAATTTGAAGTAAAATAAATGCTGCACATTTGAAAATCAATCGATTTTTACCTGTTGAATTGCGGAATACAATTAATCATCTAAAGAATTGAAGAAGTTCAGTAATTTTCATGAAGTTGGAGATTCCACGGTTTAAAGAGAAGCGTAAAAAGGAGAAAAATGCGGTTGGAGTTGGGTGGTGAGAAATTGGCTTGAAAATAGTTGGGTTATTAAAAGGGTGGGAAGTGAGTTCGGTGTTCTTTGGGGTCCTGGGAATTTTTGAAATTCCCCTTTCCTTTTGTAGAGCAAACGCGATTTGTTATTCTTAGCATGGCGCATTCTAGTAAAAATACGAGAGACGCACGTAGCTAACCTTATATCCACTTTATATGAACGAAGAAAGAATGGTGAAAACTTAGAGGCGGGAGAAGATTGGTCTCGCGAATTCCGAAATGTCAGCCGTGGACAGGACGAATTCCTTTGGGAGTCCTCTTTGCCTCTCATCCAGGAATATTTTCGATAAAATATTCTGAAGCGTGCCACCTCGTTGGCTGATGTATGTTTGCCGAGTCACGACGCAAGACGTTGCGACGACTCACACGATTTTTCCATTGCGTTCGTCAAAGGCTCTTTTCAGCTTATCGATTTCCACCATTTACTTTCTATTTCTTTCAGTTAAAAATTGCCGATGAAAGATTTTACAATTTGAATTGCTGACATTTGATCTTAGCCTAAGAGAATTTTTTATTTTCTGTTTCAGGTGAGTTTCTTTCATATCAAAGGTTCTTGTCCAAACTTTCTGTGAGTATCAAATAAGTTTCTAAACAAACATTTCATGAATAATTAGGAATATTCAAATATTATACAAAAAAACATACAAAATCAAGTACACTAGATTTCATCCAATTTTGATAAATAGTAAATTTGATTATTATTATTATTATTATTATTATTAATGTTTCTCAAAATGATATATGACACAACTGTGAAAATTTTTTCCCACTCAAGTTACGAAAGCCATCTTCTTTATGTTTTTCCTCTTTTTCCATAATGAGATGGAATGAGGGTGCTTCAAAACAAGTGCCCTAGAGTGACCTGCTTGGATAAATGGATATAAATATTTTAGAATCTCCAATGAACTTTTTCTTCAACCTCAAAAAAAATTCAAGCTTACCTGATAACGAAAAAATTTTTTCTTGCCTACTGCTACTATAAATATTTAAGAAAATAGCAATATTTATTTTGTATAATATAATTTTCTACTTTGAATTATTTCCACCTATTTCAGTAGAGTTTTGATAGCTTTTAATCTACCTAAAAAAAGAATTTTGTCCTTGCTATAGCTAAATTTAGGAGAATTTAAATGATTATCGGACACAGGTGGTGTGACAAATTACTTACTTCCACTTTAATTTTGAACATTGAAAATAATCAAAATGTATAGAAACTCTATTCAATTGCTTACAACAAGGAGCAACATCAGAAAATAGTCACAAATGTAAATTATTGGAAAATTGCAAGCTTCCTCTTTTATTTTGCCTAAATTGGCTCATGTAGTTTGTAAGGGAATAGTTTAGAAAGTTTTTCAGTGTTCCACGAATCACGAATTTCTCGGACGGTAGGTTTAGGATCACGCGTGAGTTATCAGTTGGTGCATCATCCACCCTTCGACCCGCTTTCCACCCCCGACCATTTCACTCCAAGTCAAATGGTCCTCACTTATTACCCTCTCTCGCAAAATCGTCGAGTTTCACCTTACGATTTTGCGCATGCGCGTAAAAGTCACACGAGAACTAGATGCCCCGGGAAACTTTAGGAGAATGTCCCGAAAATCTCGTTGCATTAAATTTTGCCGCTACGGCGAAATTCAAATTGGAAGCGATCGCATTACGCCCCGAGATACGTACACCTGTACGTTGCATCGCACCGGGGACGGGGTAACCTGCTTTGCGAAAAGTACACTTTCGAGTTATTAAATTACCACCCCCTGAGATCATTTATCCTGAAATCTGTAAAAGAAGCGCTTTTCTCGTTGGCTGAATTCCTCGTAAAACAAGACTGGCTCTTTTATACTCTTCAGGAAACTGCGTATTTTGATTTTTAGTGGGCAGTCGTAAATTTTCAAATAGCTACGAAATTCACGATACTCGGATTCTGGAAAATTTGCAAATATAAAAACAAATAAGTGTAGTACAGAGGCTTATAACGTTTATAACAAATAAAAGTAAAAAAAATCAAAAACTATGGAACTTGATTTATTGCTCAGGGGTTTAAATCAAATCATTAGATTTTTGGTAGAAATGTTTTTATTTAATGGTTGATGCACTGAGAAAACTATAGTACAGGCCAAATGTTTGAATTCACCTGTTTTCCGATGATCGTTTAAGTTCTCTTGCATTGTTTCTTTAAATTCAGTTACAAGCTGTCGAAATTTTGCTTAAAATGAGCCCAGAACGAAGTCACTTTGTCAATTTTTTAAGAAGATATTGCAAAAAACTTCAAATAAGGTTTGTTAAAAATATGAATAAATTTCAAAATAATGGAATTTTTGTTTATTTCTTGGGCTCATTTTGAGGGTAAATTTCTATAGAATTCGGTAGACTTAATGAAATAATTGAAAAATTATTACCCTGCATTATGTGCGAGTACTTAAATTTGAGGCAAAGAAGTTGGAAAAAATTGAATATTTTTCTTATTGATCAGGTGCTAATGAATTTTCACTTATTTTAAATACAAATTTAAACCTATGTACAATGCAGAAAAATAATTGTTCAATTATTTCAATAAGTCTATCAGATTCTATAGAAATTTACCTTGAAAGTGAACTCAAGGAATTAAAAAAATTTCCATTATTTCGAAGGTTATTGATATTTTTAAAAAACGTTTAAATTTCACATTTTTTGCAATATATTCTTCAAAAATTAACAAAGTGACTTCGTTTTATATTGACTGACTTTAAAGAAAAAATGTAATGTTTATTCGACTGTAACATCTAGACTTTAAATATTCTTTGTGTTAA